>CANXME010002345.1:0-276062 GCA_948144175.1 Closterium sp. NIES-65
ACTGGCTGACGGCAATACCGGTAGCATCGTCAAGACGTTTAGGCCCGGTACACTTCAGCAATGCCGTGCGCTTCCGGATGGGCCTCCCTTTTTCTACTCCGACTGAATTGCGATTGTGCAAAACATACACCGCTATCATAGACCCACGCCTCCCCAGCCACCTCTTCCGTTGTGGCACGGGGAAATACCGTACGAATACTCATAACGAACTGCCACGACGCATGCATCAGCATGGCACAAGGACGCAGGGTTCATAGTTCAACAGAGAAACCAATGTCTATTGCCCCATTGAGGAGCAGACAGCAGACTTTACAATGACGGACAGGAAGTAGTGGGGGCAGTTTGGCGTGTGATGTGACGGTCACGGACCCTATTAGTACCAGGGATCCAGAGGCGCGGAAAGGCAGGGGGTGGGCGGCCCGGGAGCAGGCAGACAAGAAGATAAAGCACTATGCGAACCGGCCAGAGACAGTGGGCTTCTTCCCACACTCGCAGTCAAGACCTACGGCTGCCCTTGCACCAAGGTTCCTGTGTTCCAGAAACTCCTTGGCAAACACAGCGGCTCGGCGATACTTCAACGCCGACTCCAAATCATTTCACGCCGCGAAGCTCCTGCACCAATTCAGGGCTCTACTTTGCGAGTCTTGTTTGTTAGTCCGACTGTCCTCCATCTGTCGAGGGCAAGACTGCCCTTGGCTTTGTCGTCCTTGGGGACAAGCAGATTGAGTTGGAGAGCCTCACGACTGTTGTACCTCATCTTGCTGCCATGCTGCTTGCCCTTGAGGGAGACCTGAATGCACTGGATATCTTGACCTGTCGCTCTTACGCAGCTGCAGACAGCCATGGACATAGAGATGGCATCCGGAAGTTCACTGGCACATACGTCGACCGCAGTTCCCCCTCTTAAGGCGAACATAGTCGATGGCATGTGGATTTTCAGGATGAAGCAACCGCTAGGTTCCCCGCCTGTTTTCAAGGCATATTACGTTGCGCGAGGCTTTAGTCAGCATCAGGGGGTCGACTTTTTTCATACTTTCTCCCCCACACCGAAGATTACCACTGTTCGGGGTGTTACTGCATGTTTTTAGCACAGCGTAACTACGAGCTGCACTCCCTCAACTTCTCCACAACTTTCTTGCAGGGCAGCCTTCATGAGGAGATCTGGCTGCGCCGCCCACGTGGTTTCACTGGGTCATTTCCTGAGGGTACCAAGTGGAGCCTCCGGAGGCCAGTCTACGGTCTCCGTTAGGCGCCCCGCGAATGGCACGACATACTGAGGATGACACTTGCGGCTCTTGGGTTTGCTCCTTGATTGCTGAACCGTTGATATTTTTGCGCACTGACCCTTTTCTGCCGCCGTTCTACTCGTGTACGTCGACGACTCGGTCTTCGTGACTGCTGACACTAAGGCGCTGGCCCTTGTGAAGGCGGAGCTGCAGAAGAGATACACATGCACTGACATGGGTAAGTTGCGCAGCTATCTTGGCTTGCAGATCACCCGGCAAAGCAGAGTACACTATCACTATGACTCAGTCACACATGGTGCAGCAGGTCCTTCAGCGCTTCCGCTTTTGGTTCTCCTTGCCAGATCCCACTCTTCTGCCTACAGGCCACTCGCTCTCAGCTCCACCTTTGGACGAGTTTGCAGAGCCGAGTGGTCCATATCCAGAGCTTGTGGGTTGCCTTATGTACCTTATAACGAGCACTCGACTTGATCTCGCGTACCCTCTCAGCATCCTATCGTGCTACGTTGCACCCGAGAGACAACGCCTTGAGCACTAACGGGCTACGCAGGGTACTACGTTACTTGCGCAGTACATCAAGCATGGGGCTTGTGCTTGGAGGACACGGTCAAGTTGTGCTCACTGGGTATTCAGACGCTTCTTGGGTCGACGATCAGGAAACCCAGAGGTCGTCACGGGGTTACACTTTCAGTCTTGGCACTGGTTCTGTCTCCCGTAGGTCCACTCGCCCGTCTTCTGTACTTAGTTCTAGCTGTGACGCTGAGATCTACGCTGGGGCTATGGCTGCACAGGAGTTACACTGGCTGACCTACTTGCCGACTGACTTGGGTGAGAGGCCTCGTTCTCCTCAGATTCTGTACGTCGATAATAAGGCCATGATTGCCTTGTGTCGGGAGCGGAGGCTGGAGCACAAAGCGAAGCACATTGCTCTTCGTTACTTTCTCACACGAGACCTCCAACAGCGTGGTCACCTTCGCCTTGTTTACGTGGCCTTACCAGTCAACACTGCTAATACCGTCACCCCCCCGGATATACCCCCATGGGGGGCTATAATATAACATGTTTTTTTTGAGGGGGTGGGCTTATAATATAGTAAATTTATAAGCGCCGGCGTTTATAATTTGTCAAAATTGAATTTTGTTTTTAAATATACCAAATCGAAGCATTCTCAAAGGCGGATTCACCTGGGTCGAGAACGTTCGAAACTGTGCATGCATTGCGCGTGAAACGGCCAACAAGGCGTGGCTTCACGCCTTCCACGCCTTGTTGGCCAGGCCAGGTTCATCGAACGTGAACTTGGCCCATGCTAGTGCACACGTACCTCGCATCACAGCGGCCCAATCAGGGTTGCATGCGATCGTGGGCACGTCGTGGTTCAGCCACGGTGTGCCCATCAACAGCGAAATTCCCCGCCACCGAGGCAAGGAGCTGCCCAGCTCAGCTCCTCTGCGGGGAATCTTGACTGGGGCCACCCTTTTCCCGCAGAGGAGGCCGGGCCGCGAAAATGAAGGGGTCTCGGGCGAGGGCTTCATACAACCCTCATTCTCGACTTTGGCCTTCAGTTTCTTTGTTCGTTTGGCCTGCCGTGGCCATGGCGGGCCTTCCACGCACGCATTTCTTGTTCCGCCGCCATCCTGCTGCCAGAGAAAACACCCGCCGAGACACCTGTGACTACTCTCAATGGCAGTCGCGCCCTGCGCCCGTCCCTCCGTGTCAACCAGTAGCTCCTCCCGTTCCTCCCACTCCTCCAACTCCTCCTGCACCTCCCGCTCCCCCGGCGCCTCCGGTTCCTCCAGCTCCTCCGTCCCCTCCTGACCCGCCTGTGTTTGGTGCTCCACGTCAGGGGGTCCTGCAGCTTCTCCTCCCTCCTGGCTACTCGGCGTTTGACGCGTACCTGTCCGAGCCCGACCGCGCCGGTGGCGCATCGTCTTCCTCCGCACCGTCGCCACGCTGGGGAGCCCCGGCTGATTGCCCGTTGGACGAATCCGCGACTGGTGCGGAGGATGACGTGGAGTTTTGGGCTGCCGACGGTCTTCCAGAGCACCTGCCTATTCCCACCTTCCCCCCCCCCAATAAGAAACGGCCCCACCCTTCTCGCGAGAATCGCGATGCCCGTCCTCCCTCCCCCAGGCACAAGCCTTCAAGTCACAAGCGGCACTCTTACACATCGCAGGAGAAACTGCAGTGGATTCTCAAGCTTGAGTCCGGGCACATGAGCGTGCGGCAGATGTCAGATTTATATGACATAGTTGCTGTAGGCTATAGCGGGGTAGCACATATGGGGTACAGAGTTTCTAGGGTTGTATTTGTACCCAATCTTTCCTTAGTCATTCCATTCCTGTTTACTTGTTTCACATGGTATATAGCGGGTCCTTCCTAAGGACCGTTTTTTTTTTAGGGCCCACCGAAGCGCGCCCCGAGGCGCGCATTTTTTTTTTCGCGACCCTACGGGTCGCCATTGCTCTCGCGGCCCCGCTGTCCCTCTGACACGGCCCCGCCACCCCTGCTTGACGCGGCCCCGCCGCCTCCTCTGCAGCGGCCCCGCCGCCTCCTCTGACACGGCCCCGCCGCCCGCTGATCGCGGCCCCCGCCGCCGGCTCTGACGCGGCCCCGCCGCCGGCTCTGACGCGGCCCCGCCGCCCGCTGATCGCGGCCCGCCGCCGGCTCTGACGCGGCCCCGCCGCCGCCTCCTCATCGCGGCCCCGCCCCGGCTCTCTCGCGGCCTCGCCGCCGGCCCTGACGCGGCCCCGCCCCGGCTCTCTTGCGGCCCCGCCGCCGGCTCTCTTGCGGCCCCGCCCCGGCTCTCTTACGGCCCCGCCGCCGGCCCTGACGCGGCCCCTGCCTCGGCTCTCAAGCGGCCCCGCCGCCGGCTCTCTTGCGGCCCTGCCGCCAGCTCTGAAGCGGCCCCGCCCCGGCTCTCACGCGGCCCCTGCCCCGGCTCTCAAGCAGCCCCGCCGCCGGCCCTCACGCGGCCCTGCCGCCGGCTCTTACGCGGCCCTGCCGCCCCACCTGCAGTAGTCGGGCAGCCGTGCAGCCGAGCCACCCGGGAGCCGAGCCGCCCTACGCTTGAGCCGCCCTATCGCCGAGCCGCCCGGGAGCCGAGCCGCCCTGCCCCCGAGCCGCCCTGCCGCCGAGCCGCCCGGGAGCCGAGCCGCCCTGCACCCGAGCCGCCCTGCCGCCGAGCCGCCCGGGAGCCGAGCCGCTGTGCACCCGAGCCGCCCGGTCGCCGAGCCGCCTTTCTGCAGAGCTGCACGACCTGCCCTGCCTGGTGAGCACAGTCACACTGCCACTGCGTGCTCTTCCCCTACTACTTGCACTGCTTCGCTGTCGTCGCCATGGCTACCCCTAGTGTCCTAGCTTTTGACGCTGAGGGTCGCGCCATTGATTTTGAGGTCTGGTTAGACGACCTGCAGCTGTTCTTACAGTGCGACAGAGCAGACGGCCTTTCTCTCTTTGACCTCACCTCTGACCCCTCTCCTGCTCCTGCTGCTGATGCTGATCCCACTGTGCGCTCTCAGTGGGCCACCCGCGATGCTGCTGCACGTCTTGCTGTGCGTCGCAACCTCCCTACCTCTGAGCGCGCGCACTTTTGTCAGTACAAGAGTGCTCAGACCTTGTACGACGCTGTAGTTGCGCGCTACTCCTCCCATGCCACTGCTGCACTGAGCCGTCGCATGCTTCCCTACCTCTTTCCGGACCTCTCTGCCTTTCCCACTGTAGCTGACCTCATCACGCACCTCCGCACTAGTGACACTCGCTACCGCGCCGCCCTTCCTGCTGAGTTCTGCGCTAAGAACCCACCCCCCATGTACATCGCTCTCTACTACGTAGTCGCGCGCCTCCCTGACTCCCTTCGCGTCGTCAGGGACCACTTTCTCGCAGTCTGTCCCACCACCCTCATCGTCGACCTCCTCGAGAAGGCCCTCCTCGCAGCGGAGAAGAGCATAGTCGCTGTAGGTGCTTCTCGTGGTGACCCTCGCACCCCCATCTTTGAGGGGTGCTCTCCTTCCCCCTTGCTGCCCTCTGTTGCCTCTGCTGCTGCTGCCGACCTGCTTGGTCTTGAGTCGGTCGGCGCGGCATCTGCCCCTAGTGGGAGACGTCGCTCCAGCAAGGGCAAGGGGGGCAAGGGCGCGGGTGGAGCTGGAGGGGGCGGTGGCGGTGGCGGCGGTGGCGGCGGAGGGAGTGGGGGTGGCGGCGGGACTAGTGGCGGGGGTGGTGGTGGTGGTGGCAGCAGCGGCGGAGACGGTGGTGGTGGTGCCAGCGGTGGTGGTGGAGGCAGCGGTGGAGGTGGAGGCGGCGGAGGTGGAGGCGGTGGAGGCGGCAGCGGAGGAGGCGGTGGTGGTGGAGGAGGTGGAGCTGGTCGGGGTGGTACCCAGCAGCGTAGCGGCGGTGGTGGTGGCCAGCGCTCGCAGCGGCAGCAGCAGCAGCGCTCGCGGGACATCCCTCCGCCTCAGCAGCTTCGTGAGTGGTACGCTGGGCGTCAGAGGGGTGGGGGTACTGGTCCCTGCACCTACGTTCTTCGTTCCGGCGACCGCGCGGGTGAGCAGTGTGGGGGTGCCCACGCCACCCAGCGCTGCTTTGGCCGCCTGACGGACGCTTGGCGTCAGCAGTTCCCTGGGGCTAGTGAGATCCCTCACTGGGATGAGCTTCTTAGGGCTGGTGTAGCGATCTTTGATCTTGATTTTGATGCTATCCTTGCTGCTATGTATGCTGTGACTTATAGTGAGGAGAATGAGGGTTACCGGTGTTTCCAGCCCGACCCGGGCATTGGTACTGCTGCGCTAGGTGCTTGTGAGGCTGCTGCTCTAGGTGCCAGTGCGTCTGCGCTCTCAGGTACTGGTGAGACTGCGCTCTCAGGTACTGCGTCGTCCTCGTCCTCCCTCACTTTCACACTTGACTCCGGGGCTTCTCGCTCCTTCTTTCGAGACCGCACTACCCTTACGCCGCTCGGCCGGCCGGTTGCAGTCTCCCTTGCTGACCCCTCTGGGGGTCCTGTCCTGTCTCACTTCTCCACTGTCCTCCCGTGTCCGGCTGCCCCTTCGGGCACCCTGTCTGGTCTGTACCTTCCCTCGTTCTCTACGAACTTGGTGAGTGGCGCGGACCTGCAGGATGTGGGGGTTCACCAGTTCACTCCTGCGAGTCAGCGGGTGACCCACTGCACGGAGGCACGCACAGGCCGGCACCTGGCCACGTTCTCGCGTCGGCCGGGGTCGAGTCTCTACACCCTGACCGTTGAGTCTCCTCCTGTCCCTGCGTCTGGTCAGGTGGCTGCGTCAGGTTAGGTGCTTACTGCTGCGTCCCGGTCAGGTCCTGAGTCTGCCCCCTGTTCTTGTGGCCTCCTGTCTCACGAGACTCTCCTGTGGCACCACCGTCTTGGCCACCCCTCCTTGCCCCGTCTTCGGAGCATGGCTTCCTGTGTCCTTGTCTCTGGTCTTCCCCAGTCTCTCCCTCCTCTCCCCTCCGGGCCAGGACCTTCCTGTGTCCCCTGTGTCGAGGGGCGGCTCCGGGCTACTCCTCACTCCTCCCACTTTCCCCCGACAGAGGCTCCCCTGCAGACGCTTCACATGGATGTGTGGGGCCCAGCCCCCGTCCGTGGGCAGGGTCACGAGCGCTACTTCCTGTTGGTGGTTGACGACTACTCGCGTTACACCACAGTCCTCCCCTTGCGCAGCAAGGGTGCGGTCACTGAGGTGCTGATCGACTGGATCCGCGAGGCTCGTCTCCAGCTCAGGAAGAGCTTCGGCTCGGACTTTCCTGTTCTGCGTCTGCACTCGGACAGAGGCGGAGAGTTCTCTTCTCGCCTTCTGAGAGACTACTGTCGTGCACGGGGGATCCGCCAGACCTTCACGCTTCCGGACTCACCACAGCAAAATGGGATTGCTGAGCGCCGCATTGGCATGGTCATGGATGTCGCTCGTACGTCCATGATGCATGCGGCTGCCCCCCATTTTCTGTGGCCGTTTGCGGTGAGGTACGCGGCGCATCAGCTCAACCTTCACCCCCGGGTCTCTCGGCCTGCAATATCCCCAGCCTTGCTGTGGACGGGGAAGGTTGGCGATGCGTCTGTGTTCCGTGTCTGGGGATCTCGGGCGTTTGTCCGCGACTTGTCTACGGACAAGCTGTCCCCTCGTGCTGCTCCCTGTGTCTTCCTTGGCTTCCCCACTGACGCCCCAGGGTGGCAGTTTTACCACCCCTCCTCTCGTCGTGTTCTGTCCTCCCAGGACGTCACGTTCGACGAGTCAGTCCCCTTCTACCGTCTCTTCCCCTACCGCACTCCTTCCCTTCCCCCTCCCCCGGACTTCCTTGTGCCGGTTCCCCCCCCGGTAGACCCCCTCCCCCCTCAGGTTCCTGCCCCCTCAGGTGTGTCCCAGGTAGACGTCGTTGACCCGGTCGAGGTTACTGGTGACTCTGGTGCTGCTGCGGGTGCTGAACCTGGGGGTGCTGACTCTGGGGGTGCTGTGCGCGGGGGTGCTGAGCCTGGGGGTGCTACTGCTGGGGGTGCTGGGCTTGAGGGTGCTACTACGGAGGGTGCGGAGCCTGGGGGTGCTGAGTCGGGGGGTGCTGTGCCTGGAGGTGCTGGGTCTGGGGGTGCTGGGTCGGGAGCTGCTGAGCCTGGGGGTGCTGAGCTGGGAGCTGCTGAGCCTGGGGGTACTGCGTCTGGAGCTGCTGAGCCTGGGGTTTCTCCTGCTGCTGCGTCTCGCCGGGAGCCCCTCTCTCCATAGGAGCTGCGTGAGTGGTTCGCTCGCCGCTGGAGGCGTGCTGCTGAGTCTGGAGGTGCTGCTGGAGCTGGAGCTGGAGCTTCTTCGACCGTCGAGGGTGCGGGTGCTGCCGGTCCCGGAGCTGCTGGACCTGCGGGTCCTCCTGGAGCTGGAGCTGCTGAGGGCGTTGGTGCTGAGCCTACTGCTGTTGGTCCTGCCGCTGGAGGTGTGGGTGGCGCTGGTGCTGTCGCTGAGGGTGCTGGTGCTGTCCCTGCTGAGTCTGGAGCTGCCGCGCGGCCTCGGCCGTACTTCGTTCTGCTCCTGCAGCAGGTTCTTGGTCTTTCTCCTCCAGTAGAGGGTCCACCGCCTGTCCAGTCGCAGTCCCTGCTGGAGCCTTCCTCTCCACTGCCTGCTCCCTCTCCTTACACTGGTCCTACTGGAGGTCTTGCTGAGCGTCGTGAGCCTGCGTCTCGTCCCGCGTCGCCTGTTCGTGCTGCTCGCGCTAGTGGTCGCAGTTCGCGTCAGCGTCCTCCTCCTGTCCCTGGCACGCACCGGATGTCTTTGCGTCCGTCAACTGCTCCTCTGCGTGCCCCTTTGCCTTCTCCTCTTGAGTCCTCTCTTCCTGCGCTTGCCGACCCTGAGTCGGACTCTCTTCGTGCTGCCAGTCCTACTGTCACGCGTCTGCTTGCTACTGTCGTCACTGACCCCTCTTTTGAGTCCACTGCTACGTCTGCTCTAGTCGCTGAGCTGGTCGACTTTGCTGCTCGCTGTCGTCTCGACTACGCTGCTAGTCTTGTTGCTGAGTCTGCGTCTGCTTGTCCTCCGTCCGTCGGGGGTGAGTATGCTCTTGGCACGGACGTCCTAGAGGACAGGCAGGAGGAGTTATAGTGTCTAGCGGCTGCTTCACCTCATCTCGCGTCTGTACTGCTTGCCCCTGAGGGAGACCCGGATGCACTAGACATCCCGACTCCGCGTTCTTACGCGGAGGCCGTAGAGGGTCCCTACTCCTCTCAGTGGCAGGCAGCTATGGATGCAGAGATGGCTTCCTGGAAGTCCACAGGCACCTACGTTGACGCGGTTCCCCCTCCTGGGGCGAACATCGTCAGTGGCATGTGGATCTTCAGGGTGAAGCGGCCGCCGGGCTCTCCACCTGTCTTCAAGGCACGGTACGTTGCTCGTGGCTTCAGTCAGCGGCAGGGAGTTGACTACTTTCAGACCTTCTCTCCCACCCCGAAGATGACTACTCTTCGGGTGCTGCTGCACATAGCCGCTCAGCGCGACTACGAGCTTCACTCTCTCGACTTCAGCACTGCGTTCTTGCAGGGTAGCCTGCACGAGGAGATCTGGCTTCGCCGTCCACCTGGCTTCACTGGGACTTTCCCTCCTGGCACCCAGTGGAGCCTCCGACGGCCAGTCTACGGTCTCCGCCAGGCACCGCGTGAGTGGCACGACACACTGAGGACTACGCTTGCGGCTCTTGGGTTTGCTCCTTCTTCTGCTGACCCGTCGCTGTTTCTTCGCACCGACACTTCCCTGCCGCCGTTCTACATCCTCGTGTACGTCGACGACTTGGTCTTTGCCACAGCGGACACTGCTGGACTCGCCTACGTGAAGTCCGAGCTGCTGAAGAGACACACGTGCACAGACCTGGGTGAACTGCGCAGCTACCTTGGCTTGCAAATCACTCGGGACAGAGCACGCCGCACCATTACCTTGACTTAGTCACACATGGTGCAGCAGGTCCTTCAGCGCTTCGGCTTCACGTACTCCTCGCCTCAGGCCACTCCTCTGCCTACTCGCCACTCACTCTCAGCTCTGCCTTCGGATGAGTCCGTAGAGTCGAGTGGTCCGTATGCAGAGCTTGTTGGCTGCCTCATGTACCTGATGACCTGCACACGACCTGACCTTGCATACCCTCTGAGCATTCTTGCACGCTATGTTGCTCCTGGGAGACACAGACCAGAGCACATGGCTGCAGCGAAGAGGGTATTGCGCTACCTGTGCAGTACGTCGGGCATGGGGCTAGTGCTTGGAGGGCGGAGTCCAGTGGTCCTTACCGGCCACGCTGACGCTTCTTGGGCTGACGACCAGGCTACGCAGCGGTCGTCACAGGGTTACACCTTCAGCCTTGGTTCCGGCTCTGTCTCGTGGCGGTCTACTCGCTCGTCTTCGGTTCTCGGCTCCAGTTGTGAGGCTGAGATCTACGCCAGGGCCATGGCTGCACAGAAGCTTCGCTCGCTCACCTACCTGCTGACTGACCTTGGAGAGCCGCCTCGTTCTCCTCCAGTGCTGTACGTAGACAACAAGGCCATGCTGGCCTTGTGTCGAGAGCAGCGCTTGGAGCACAGAACGAAGCACATTGCTCTCCGCTACTTCCTTGCTCGTGAGCTGCAGCAGCGTGGTCAGTTCCGACTTGCGTACGTGGCCTCTGAGGCCAACACTGCTGATGTGTTCACCAAGGCACTCGCGCCTTGTGACCATCAGCGCTTTTGCACCCAGCTGGGTCTTGTGCCTGTCTTGCCTCACTTGCTCTCCTCTTGACTTTACTTGTACTGTGACATATATATACCTGCTCTTGCTTGTCTAGCTTTATATATATATGTATGTACTCCTGCATGTGAACTGGCCTCTGGCCCTGCTCTTGTGCTCGGACTGTGTGGTGACGTTGTGATCCACCCTGAGCTTGCTCTGCTTTGCTTTACTTGACTGGTCTTGTGACCCCTTGTTCTCCCCCACTTTGCCTATGGGGGTGTGTCAGATTTATATGACATAGTTGCTGTAGGCTATAGCGGGGTAGCACATATGGGGTACAGAGTTTCTAGGGTTGTATTTGTACCCAATCTTTCCTTAGTCATTCCATTCCTGTTTACTTGTTTCACAGCAGATGTCTTGGATTCGTACCGCGGGCACCTGACTGCGGAGGTGAAGAAGAAGTTCGGGGAGCTGAACATCGTCCCTGCCGTTATCCCAGCTGGCTGCACCTCGGGGATTCAACCTCTGGACGTCGCGGTGAATCGCTCCTTCAAGGCATCCGTTCGCCAGCTCTACCAGGAGTGGTTCGAGAGCGAGGGGGTCGACACCTTGACAAAGAAAGGTGAGAGAGGCAGGCCATGCATGTGCTGCTTTATCAGTTTGTAGCGGTGGCTGACTTTTGATTGTTTAAATTTTATGGCAGGCAACATCAAGAAGCCACCACCCGAGCTAACGCTCAAGTGGATATCAGCGGCTTGGAAGGCCGTGCCCAGGGACTTGATTCAACGGGCTTTCCTCACCTGTGGCATTAGTAACGCCCTGGATGGGTCCCAGGACAAGATCTGCCTGCAACACAGGCGCGACGAGCTTGAGGGCGACGAAATAGACATCGACGTCGACATTGCAGCTGATGGTTTTTTCTGCAACAACGTAGAAGAACCAGAGTCGGACTCTGAGGCCGACCCGGATGATCCTACCGCAGCTGATGACTAGATTACGTAGATCTAGAAATTGCTGTAGCCTGTGAGACTCGTAGGTAGATTTAGAACTGTAATTAGAAAAAACTGTAGATAAACTGACTTTGTAGTTAATTAGATGAAAATATAAGTTGTTAATGTGGTTGGTGAAGTTTGTAGAAAAAAAATATTTAAAAAAGTGGCGGTTATAATGTGTAAGGTACAGGTATGCGGCTATAATCCGTACGACTCTAGGGTATGCGCTTATAATCGAGGAGGGGATATAAGCGCCATATGCCAATTAGAAGCGCCAGGCGCTTATCCTAGGGTGGCGCTTATATCCGGGGGGTGACGGTATCTTCTCCAAGGCCGTAGGGCCTGGTGATCATCAGCGGTTCTGCTCTGCTCTTGGGCTTGTGCCCACTCTACCTCACCTGCTTGTCTCTTAATTTTGCCTATACTAGTTGTACTCTGCTATATATTTTTGTACCTGCATGTTTACACATGCTAGGCTGTAATCACTGTACTGCTTGTACTATTATGACACTACATGTGAACTGGCTTTGTGGCCATTTGCTTCTGCTTGGAATGTGTGGTGACCTTGAGATCCACCTTGAGCTTTACTTTGTTGCTTCTCTTGACTGGTCTTGTGACCATTGTTTGCTCTGGCTATCCCCCACTTAGCCAATGGGGGTGTATCAAAGCATATATATTTATATTTCCTTAGGCTATATAGGGGCTAGCCTTAGGGCTAGACAAACCTTCTCGACACCTTGTTTGTATCTCCCTTCCTTGACCTAATCACCCATTCCTACTCCTCAATCTTAACACTTGTAAGACGATACAACGAGTTCGGCTCACTTCACGTGTGGCTTGAGGAAAGGCGTTGTCTACACCTTGCCATAAAATGACCGTGGGCATGCAAATAGAAGCACGAGCCCTTCACGTGGACGACACGCCAACAACAACCGTGGTCATGCTCATGAAGGAGCATGGCAGTATTGCAAGAAACTCGGGCATTGGTGGCGCGAGTGTTGGAGCAAGCCTAGGGATTGGACTACAATGCCTCCAACCCAAAAGGTGCGGCGCATGAACGTGGTGATGGATGCTGGACTGGTGGTGTTGCCCTATGTTGTTTCTCATCTCCTAGGTATTGCCCCTTCCCTGACCATAGGGGTGCGTCAATGTATGCTTATCGTATACGTTTATAGGTGTACACGATCAAGCTAGGTTAGGTTGTACTGTAGAGGGTATGGGTTGCTATTTGTACCCCCCTATGCCTCAATCTAGTCATTCATTCTCAGTTTCTAACACATTGCCCCCACTTTCGTACCAGAAAGAGGGGAAGTACTGAAGCAGTTAGGCGAAGCCTTTGCTTCGGTACAAATATTATTGTTATTCACAATACACAATTTTGGAAAGTGTTACATGCTTCCTTCAGTTCTTCTGTTCTTCTAACAATTTGGAAAATCCGGCTGCTGAAAGGGTGGTCATGCGATTTGGCCGTGCATAACACAAAGCTTTTGCAAAATCGCTAACCCAGATTCCACTGCCATCCCATCATCATGTGGATGTAGAACACAACCAATAGAGCCTTTCCGTTTGAAGATGCGGTGATGCGTTATAGAAAAGCATATTACAAAATGTCGAAATCTGCTATAAATATCCCATCATATAGGAATATATTATGTTGGCCCAAGTGTCGGGTACACCAGGAATGCACCAATGGAGGCAGTCAATGCCTCCCTTGACATCGAAATAGGATTGGAGATGAGCATCAGCTCGATACAAGGCCAAGTTGGTGATGTCTATGATTTTAAATTCCGGGTCATGCCGAAATACCTGCCATGAAACAAAAGTTACTGGAGGATATAAACTGAATAGCATTGACCCAAACCTCCATGAAATCCCTTGATATTTGAACCTTTGTAAAAATGGGACGTGAGAATGTACCTTTTTCATTTCATATGTAGTTTCTCAAAATATTGACTACTGTAATGAATGCACCTGGTTCTTACCTTAAGTTGAGCCTTGCGAGTCTTCACTGCGTCAACTGCCCATTCCATATTGGCGACTTGCTCGAACGTTAACGGCCGTTGGATGACGCTGCAGTTGGCATGCTGCATGCTCTCATTCAGCCTCACATCGTAATGCATCGGGGTGAAGGTCAGGAACATGGGCATGCCGGTGTACTTCAGACTCCGAGTGAACTTCCTCACTGTGTTCATAGCGAGTTGCATTGTAAGGATGCCGTCCATTTCAGGCTGACGAACGTTGTTGATCATGTAATTGCGCTTCTTGGGGTCCGCCTGGTGGACGCAGTGCAGTTTGGGAAGGGAGGGAGGAGAGGGAGCAGGCGAAGGAAGGACTTGAAAGTCTAGGTAACATATTGGGACTGGGTTGTGCAGGGCGGTTAGAAGTTTGGGTAACAAATAGGGACTGGGTTGTGCATGGCGTATTTGAGGATGGTGGAGTGTTGGGAGGGGTTGAAGGTTGCAACAAGGTTGGCTGTATTGGGTGATGCGATGCACCGTACCAACCATCCGCATGTGATCGTAACAAAAATAATAGCACAATATCTAAAATAAAGCTCGCCACGGTGAATCCGATAGCGGTAAGAAAAAAAAAAGGAGTGTGTCTCTGTATTGAAGTGCATAATTCAGCGAATGACAAAAAGAAAATCATAACTCACCATGGTGTACCAGACACCAGTTCCAAACAGTGCGTAGTGCGAGTACAGTAGAAGCGGCGACCAATCAGGATGCACCTCATCCAGATGCACTGTCCACGTGCTTGCACTGGACTTCTCTCCCTGATCCACCAAGAGGGACGAGGAGAGAGGGGAGGGGAGAGAGGAAAGAGCAGAGAGGAGAAAGGAGAGAGCAGAGAGGAGAGAGAAGAGAGCAGAGAGCAGAGAGAGGAGAGGAGAGAAGAGAGCAGAGAGGAGAGAGGAGAAAGGAGAGAGCAGAGGGGGAGAGAGGAGAGAGGAGAAAGGAGAGAGCAGAGAGGAGAGAGGAGAGAGTGAAAGGACGAGGGCACAAATTGATGCAGATTGAATCAAACAGGTCAAATTAGGAAGCACCACACTTGTTCCCATGGCTTGCAATAGGGGGGGAACATAGGCGAGAAGCAAGAGAGAGAGAGGATGGTAGAGAGGACTGCAGGTTGAAACAACATGTGCAATAAGGAGGGTGGCGGTGAATTTCGAGGCTCATATAGACTCAGCTTATATCGAGTATGGAGCAGGCAGCTTATATCGTGTACAGAACATCTTATATTGAGAACGGAGCAGCATACATCGGGAGTGGAGTTGGCGAGGAACGAGGAGGGGTGGCGCAGCAGGGTTGCATTGAAAGCAGGCACGAAGATCCCACGGGTCTTTGGTCCTCCAGGGAACAGAGGCCCATCCATTCCCTGCAACCAGAAAGGGGAAGGGCAGTGGAGGGGGAAAGGGGTGGCGCAGCACGTTTGCATTGAAGGCAGGCACGAAAATCCCGAGGGTTTTCGGTTCTCCAGGGAACAGAGGCCCCTTCACTTCCTGCAGCCAGGAAGGTGACGGGCAGTGCTTTCTACACGCCTCAAAAACCACCACGATGATCCCAAGGGTTCTTTATCTTCCAGAGAATAGAGGCTCTTTCAGTTCCTGTACTGGGGAAGAAAAAGGGGAGTTGGAGGAGGGAGGGAAGGATGAAGGTGGAGGGAGGGAAGGGAAGGGAGAAAGATAGGGAGGTTTAGAAGAGGGGAAAAAATGAAGGTAAAGGTAATGGTTGGATTCAAGGCCCAAGGGGAGATTGTTTATTACAAGGGGAGAATGATGGTGGGTGGGGACGGTAAGAGGAGAAGAGGAGGAAGTGGGAACCTTTGAGAAAACAGGACATGCAACAATAACAGGGCGTCACTTTGAGTGATTGTGACTATAACGGGTGGTCACCTCCGTGGTTGCGACAGTCTCGACGAGGCACTGTAGCGAGGAGAAGAGGTTCATGGTGAGCGAGTCCCCCACGACCAGGAAGACCTTGTTGCGCAGCAGCGTGAGGAAGGAGAGCGGCTTGAATCTGGTGGAGTGCGGTGGAAATAGAGGAATGTGTGAGAAGGTCCATACTAGGAAGGCCAACACCACTAGTAAGGTGCATGGAGGTCAGCGGGAAGAGGGGGGGGAGGAGGGCCGGGGGGGAGGAGAGGGGGAGGCGGAAGGCACATAGGAGGCAACGCCTGGGGGAGGGCGTGGGGAGCATTGCGAGGAGGGCATGGAGGCAATGAGGGGAGAGATACGGGATGGCATGCGGAAAAGGGGGGAAAAGGCACGGGGAGCAATCCAATGGAGGGCAACGCGGGAAAGGGCATGGAAAACAATGTGGGGGGAGGCGGACATGGGGAGCAATGCAGATGAGGGGGAGGGCGGACATGGGGGGAGGGGGGAGGACTTACTCCGCGATGGTGCATCCGAAGCTGCGCCACGTGTACTTTTCGTACTCCGAGTCGGGCCGCCCGTTGCGCTGGCACGCGAAGTTGCGTCCCAGGCTCTTGCAGCTCTCCGCCGTGTATTGCGGCGCGAGTCGCGGGGTGTAGATCCATCTGGCGCGATGAGATTCAGGGAGGGGGAAAGTGAGAGGAGGGCCGATAGAGACTATTGAATCGAGAAAGACATCAGGATTTAGGGGGGGTGCAAGGGGGGCGGGCAAGAGGGAGCGGCAGGAGGGCACGAAGGGACGGCAAGCGAGGAGGGTAAGAGGGGACGGGACGGCAATAGGGAACGGCAGGTGGCAATAGGTTACGGCTATAAGGGACGGCAATAAGGGACGGCAATAAGGGACACCAACAGGGGGCGCGAATCGGAGACGGGAAGAGGGGATAGAAATAGTGCATGGGAAGAGGGACGGCAAAGCAGATGGCAATAGGAGGCGGTTCGAAGGGACGAGAAGGGGGATGGCAAGAGGGGACGGATCGACGGGACGGCAAGGGGGGACGGAAACAGGGGGCGGAAAGATGGAAGGACAAGGGGAGACAGAGAGGGGAGATGGAACGACGGGATGGTGAGAGCGGACGGTACGATGGGAACGGGAAAGGGAAACAGAAAGAGGAGGCGGAAAGACGGGACGGTGAGAGGGGACAGTAAGATGGGAACGGCAAAAAAGGAGACGGAAAGGGAAGGTTGAACGACGGGATAGCTAGAACGGACGGTAAGATGGGAACGACGAAGGGAGGCAGAAAGAGGGGGCGGAAAGACGGGACGGTTATAACTGACGTTAAGAAACGACGGCAAGAGGGGACGGCGAACACGAGCAGCGGACTTGAGGCACCTACTTCTCATAAGAATTTGGAATGAAATGCACAACATTCCAGCACGCTTTAAGAAGTCTCACGAGACACTACTAGACAACCCTATTACATATCGTGCGATCGAAATGAGAAGATGAGAAGGTGACGCACACAGTACCGGCGGAAAGAGAGATCTAAACGACGTAGGGAGCGCTAATGCAGACGAGAGTCTCGAGAGCGTTATTGCATTGCACACCGAGGAACAGATGAAACACGAGGGATGTGAAACCCACGCGACGACGCTATTGAGAATTCTCAAAAGCGACGCTACTAGTAATTCACACGAGAAATGCAAACACAGTTAGCTTCGTTGCTTTGCGCATTAATTTTTTACCCGATTCCCCAACAACGGCACATTGGTTACTGCCAATTGCGGGGGCAGATGTTTTTCCCTGGCGCCAATGACGGCAACATACCCACACCGCTAACCTATCGTTCGCGCAACGTAAGAATGTACAGAAATTACTGCGGCGCCTGAGGCTCAACAACTCTTGAGGCTTCTCGAAATAAAAATAGACCACAGGATTTCAGGCGGAACGATAGACCGCAACCTACTCGCCAGCGGTGATGTCGCAAAGCGTCCCGTTATCCGTAGCCGCGGCGGGCGCCGCAAGTGCCGCTTCCAGCACCAGCAGCGCCAGAAGCGGAACCAGTGCTCTCCTCCTTGAAGGCGATGCGACCGGAGCCTTCCGAACGTGCAACACAGGCCAACGTAGCTGCATCGCTGCCAGCTGGCGGTTCGGCATTGGTCCAGCTTCTCGACAACCAGAGACTACTTGCTCTAGCCTAGCCTATGATTTGGAAAGTGAACCTGGACGTAGAACATATGAGTCCTAAGGTCTATGTTGGACCAGCACAGCCGTTAAGTGTTCGCGTGCGATTGGTGCGGCATAAAAGGCACTGAGGGAAAAAGATCACAAGGACAGCCTCTTTTTTGTGTGGTCAGTTACTACGTGTTCTGCGTGCCGTGCATAGTGTGAGAAAACAGCTTCCCCTGGTTTCGACACCTCGCGCACTTCTGGCATTTGAAAATGTGTGACGAACCGCGCTCGGTAATTCGTCAAGCCGCGCTACAGGTGATCCTGGTTCCTGGCCACTATCGGGGGTTCAAATCATCTATCGGGCTCTTGTAATTCGATACCCACACAAAGACAAAGAGCTAAAACATAGTTTCTGCTACACTCACAATTAATGCTCACTATAAAACGTAGCCAGTATCCAGCTCTAATCATCATCTCAGGCAAATCATGAGGTATGACTTCCTGAGTTAGATTATCAAACATGCTGCATCCTTCACGCTAGTGAGCCAGTCACATAGGAATACACAATGTCAGCCCATGAGTCGGGCACGCCCGGAACGCACCAATGAGAGCAATCCTCTGACTCCTCCCCGTACTTCTGCAAGTGTGCATCCGGACGGTACAGTGTAGCCCTGGTGATGTCTATAATTTTGAACCTCGAGTTCCTCATCACCTAAAGCATACCACATCCAGCGAGAAAAGGAGTCGTGCAGGGGAAGGTGGTAAGCAGAGAGAAGAAGCATGGAGAGATCAGAACACACACACGCACACATGCTCTCACACACATGGACGCACGTATGCACCCACCCACACAAAACATGGAAGAGGGCTCGCTTAAGAATGGAAAGCATCAAGAAATAAAAAAAGAATCTGGAAGAAGAACTGATTATCCAAGGGGATAACGCCGGCTTCGTTCTTACCGAGCGGAGCTGATTTCGCGCCTGCATGAAGAAGGTATTCTTTTCCGCATACGCCACCACGTTATTTCCCACAGGCGATTTAGCACCCATGCAGTCATTCATGGAATCTTGCGGCGGGAACGACTTCTGGTAGTGTGTTGCCGTGTACGAGAGGAACAGGGGCATGCCGCGGAAGTTGGTGGATTGGATCGTCTGACGGACGGTCCGGATTGCGGTGCGCATGGCCCTCATTGAATTGATGCTGATTTGCTTCCCGTTGTTATCGCGGTAGTCGCGAGTGTTGGAGGGGGCCTACGTGGGGGGTGAAGTGAAGGGGGCCCGAATGGAAAGGGAGTAGTTTGATATTTTACATATTTCGGTTAATGCATTAACGATACCCTAGTCATGCGAGCGTACTCATGCTAGTGATCTCACATGGCCTGCAGTGAAGAGCACATGGTTGAGATAAGGGATGAGCTAGGCTCGCTATAGTGCACTCACGTTAGTGAACCAATGGCCAGTAGCAAAGAGCACGTAGTTGACATGTGGAATGAGCTTTGCCCACTTGGGATCTGCCTGCCATAGACGCACCGTCCACACGCCCTTGCTGGACGCTGAACCCTGGTACGCGGAGGAGAGAGGAGCGGGGAGGAATGGAGAGGGGTGGAGAAGAGTGGGGAGGGGAGGTGATGAGAGAAGGGGAGGGGAGAGAGGGGCATAGAGTAGAGTCCTTGTGCAGATGCACCATTCAAAAGCCCTTGCTGGACGCTGACGCCTTGGAGACGGCGAAGAGGAGTGTGGAGATGAGGGGGAGAGGAGAGGAGAGAGGAGAGGAGAGAGGAGAGGAGAGAGGAACATGGATGGAGTAGAGACCTTTCAGAGGGGGAGGAGGAGGGAGTGGAATGAAGAGGGAGAGGAGTGGAGGAGGACACAACGGCAGTAGAGAGGGGAGCAAAAGAAGGCCAGAGAGAACACCTACCAACCACAGGCCCCTGGTAGAGAGCATGAACAGGAGATAGAACTGGAAGAAAGAAGGGAAAAGAGACGAAAGACAGGCAAGCAGATTGAGATGACAGAGAGGAAACCGAACTTAAAAGAGGTTCGGGATGCGCGTGGGCGGAAACATACCTGAGGCTCGGAATCGACGAGGAA
Source organism: Closterium sp. NIES-65 (assembly GCA_948144175.1). Classification (NCBI taxonomy): domain Eukaryota; kingdom Viridiplantae; phylum Streptophyta; class Zygnematophyceae; order Desmidiales; family Closteriaceae; genus Closterium; species Closterium sp. NIES-65. Next base: position 19,541 of record CANXME010002345.1, read on the forward strand.
GTTGGTGGACTGGCGGAGGAAGAGGAAGTTGTGCGACGGTACGCTGAATCCGGACGCCTTCACTCCTGTCCCAAACGCAGAGCTCGTGCTGTAGTCCTGGTTGCGAAGCAGAGAGGGAAGATGACATGAAGGGTCAAATGATACGAGCAACAATACAAAATTTCATGGTACACTGAATCCGGACGCCTTAACTCCCATCCCGACGGCCGAGCTCATGCCGTAGTCCTGATGGTGATGCAGGGAGGGTAATTTTTTAGATGTCTCAAAAAGAGAGAGAATGGCAGTTGTGAGTCACACCAACGACTGAGAGGGTGCACTCAATGCATGGCAGAAGTTGATGGCACACCAATGGAATGACAGATCGTGTCTAATATGCTTGGTTGACTTACCTTGACCTGTGCGGAGGTCTCGACGAGGCAGCGCAGTACGTGCTAGAGGTTGGTGGCATATGATTCAATAACAGACCTGGTATGTTTGACCTGATTGACTTACCTTGACCTTGACTTGTGCAGTGGTCGCGATGAGGCAGTGCAGCGTGTGGCAGACGCTAGTGGCATAGGATCTAACTACAGATCTGAGATTGACCTCGATGACCTGGTTGACCTGGTTGACCTACTTGGACTTTGGTGGTGGTCTCAATGAGGCAGCGCAGCGCGTGGTAGAGGTTGGTGGCGTAAGAGTCGCCGGCCGACATGAAGACTCTGTTGCGCACCGTGCTGAGGAAGGCTGCGGTGTTGAACCTGGGGAGGGACGACAGGAGAACGAGGGGAGGGGGAGGGGGGAGAGTGGTGTCTGCCGTAAGATTGAATGACATGCATTCACACACACACGCACACACACGCACACACACACACACACACACACACACACACACACGTTCGCGCACACACACACGCGCGCCCACACGCACACACGCGCACGCACACACACACATGCACACATGCACACACATGCACACACACACACATGCACACATGCACACACATGCACACACACACACATGCACACATGCACCCATGCACACACACGCACATGCACACATGCACACACATGCACACACACACACATGCACACATGCACCCATGCACACACACGCACATGCACACACACATACGCACACGCACACACACTCACACACACGCGCGCGCTTACACACACACACACGCACGCACAAACTCAAACACACACACGCGCGCGCTCGCGCACACACACACACATACACTTGCACACACACGCACACACACACGCACACACACACTCACAAACACACGCACACACACACACTTACAAGCACATACGCACACACACCCGCACACACACATCCACGCGCGCGCGCGCGCACACACACACACGTACACACATATGTACATGCATATATAGATATGTAAAAGTGTTGATTAGTGTTTTTATGTGACTGTAGAGAGTTAAGTTGGAGCATGACCTCTTGATGCTGCACCCGGGGGCCTTCCACTCGTAGTTAAGATACTCCGAGTCCGGGCGCCCGTTCCGGTCGCAGTTGAGCTGCGAGCGAATGCTCTGGCAGCTGTAGCCCGTGTAGCGCTTCACGAACGGGTTGCGCACCCAGCTGGCTCAGAAACATGGGGTGGGATGAGTGTGGGAAAGGGGAGAAGATGGGGAGAAAGGCTCAAGACATTGCTCTGGCAGCTAAAACCCGTGTAGCGCTTCACCCAGGGGTTGCGCGCTCAGCTGCCTTAGGAAAGAGGGGGAGAGACGATTGCGAGAGAGGGAGAGGGAGCGAGAAGGGATTGCTCTGGTAGCTGTAGCCGGTGCAGCGCTTCATGCACGAGATATGCCACTGCGCTCCCAGCTGATTCTGAGGGAGAGATGAGTGCAGAAGAGGGTGAGAGGCTAAAGAAACTGCAGCGGCAGCTGTGGCGTGTGTAGCGCTTGACCCGGGGGTTGCGCACCGACCCAGCTGGTTACAAGGCGGAGGGAGATTTCAGTGTGAGTAAGAGTGAGTAAGAATGAGTAAAGAGGGAGAGATTACTCTGGCAGCTGTAACGCGTCCGAGTCAGAGGCTACGCACGCAGTTGGCTTTGGAGACTCTTCGGTCTGCTCAAAAGTCAGGGGGAGGGAGAGGGAAAGAGGCGTACGAAAATCCTCTGGCGGCGATAACTCGCGGCGGCTTGCTGTAACGCGTGATGCAATCGTTAGTATGCACCTCGCTAGTAGGCGACGCGGGGGGCGTGATAGAATGGAGATTTGGACGGAAAGGAGGAGGGGGTAACCCTTGATAGAAGGAAGAAAAAGGTTGATGTGTTGACAGGTGCAACGCGTGTAGGCGCTGTAAGGGGGTAACCCGACGCGTTATGAAGACGGTCGCGAGGGACTCGGAATGGTCGCGATCGTCGCGAATTGCAACGAACGCGGTGGTGTGGAGAGAGATCGCCGTCCGACTTACCGGCCGGCACTCAGATCGCATTGCGACAGCGGCTGCGCGGAATCCGGCGACGTGGCATTAGAGGCCTCCACGTGACAACGGGGTCCCGTCAAGCCCAGCGCCGACGTTACGACGAGGAGCAGCAGCAGGAAATCCATTCTCGTGAATCTCGCGAAAAAAATCGACGAAATTTACAACGTAACGCGCCGAGATTAGCGAGAATGGCGCGAGATTCGCCGAGAAATGCGGCGTTATAAAACTGCCGAGGCTCGGGGCTGTGCGGCGCTGATAAGAAAGAAATAAGCAAAAGAATAGAGGCGAGCTGACCGAGATACGGCCACCCCGTTTGACTTGCCGCGTGAGCCACTTAGATATCTCGGGTCATTATAACAACTGAAATGCCTGGCAGAGCAGCTTTGGTTTGTGCTACATAATCCACAAAGATTTGTTCTACTCGTATTCGGTGAGGTTCTTTGAGTTTACAAACGTTTGAGAACGGTTAGGCAGGGTCACCAGCCTCACTTCACTTGGCTTGGGAAGTCTGTTGCAGAGCCGGCTATGGAGTGGTTCGCGTTGCGGCGCGAAGCCCTTCCCCTTCCGCCCACCTCGTTCAAGCGAACAGTGAATGGCGGCTCAAAGCTGCACCCGCACCACATATGGTTGTGTCCCCCCGCCACACCAGCAGCGCCGATCGCCCGAACCCCAACTGGGGTCGGCCACGAGGTTTTGCGATTTACATTACAGTCGTACGCTCGACGAAAGGGTGAACTATTTTTCTTCGCAAATCAGAACCACCTCTTCACTTTTGTGCATGCATGTTTTCGAGCCGCGATGACTGTAGAAGGGCGGCGCTGCGCCTCAGACCAGGGGGGTCTCCACAGCTGGATATTTGGGCCCTGTTTGGCAGGCATCATGGCCATTATGGCCACAATAGGCATTTCTAACGGGCCCCCAAAAAATGCCGCCTGGGCATTTCGAGAAACTGCATCGAAATCGGAGTCAAAAGCAACTGTAGAGAAAAACTGAGATGCACGGGGATCTTGTAAAGTAAATGAGTACACAAGTTTTCCATCATCAATAAGGAAGCTTCAGATCCAGAGAAATGAAGTTTAGCCACTAGAAGTGCTCTACTATGTAACGTTATGTCAAATAGACTTGGTCATGTAAGAGAACATCAGATCGGACCATGTGTCAGGGACGCCGGGGACACAGAAATGAGAGCAGTCATCGTCCGACGTGCCTGCCCTGAACTTCGCCATGTGTGCATCGGGTCTCATCAAGCTGGCCTTGCTGACATCAAGAACCTTGAAGGTCGGGTTGCCTTGGAACACCTGAAGCAATACCAGCAATTTAGGAAGAGAATATTTTGGCATTTGAATGGAAACATATGGCAGGATCAGATGGGTCTTGAAAACTCAAGACCCCTAAAGCCATTTGCTACCTGCCACCCTCACTACAAGCGTACTCTCCAACACACCAAAAATCACTAACCTTCACACTGCGCTCCTCGATTACAGCAAACGCCATCTGTTTGGAGGTATTAGGCCCCACCACCACACACACACACTCACCTTCACCACAGCGGTCCTCCCTTCGAGCGCGTCCGATTTCTTGGAAGCAAACGCCATCTGCTTGGAGGTCATGGGCCCCTTGGCCCCACTGCATGCCTTCACCGAATCCGTGGCAGCAAACGCGGACTCGTAGTGCGAGGCCGTGTAGGTGAGCACCATGGGCAGGCCCGTGTAGCCGGAGCTCGCGATGTAGTTGCGCATTGTCGTGTATGCGGCCGTCATGGCTGCTGATGACGTCATGCCCTTCTGCTGCTGCTTCTTCACAAACCACTGCCTCAGGTTCCCAGACTGCAGGTTGGGCATGTGCGGAGGTGGGGTAGGAAGAGGGAAACGGAAAGAGGGGTATGAGTTTCCTGCATGTGGTGGACGGCACACTCACACACATTCAAATGTACGACGACTAATTGCAAGCTGATTGCAGCGACCCACGACCACGATCTTGAGTGGAACCAGAACACAGCTGTGCAACGGTCCACTCGCGCACTGCAGAGAAGCCCACATAGTGTGCGGTGCCTGAAGAATGGGCTCCATTCCTTGCATGTCTCACACTCTCGCTCTGTATATTGCAGCTACACTGACAGGAAAGCATCGCCCTCACTCACTTGCTCACTCGCTCGTGCACTCACGCACGCACATTGGTAAACCAGAGGCCTGCAGAGAAACACCACGTAGTGCGAGCGGAGCCACTCACGCATGCACATTCACATGCCTGCGCGTACAACACTACCTGCAGCGCCCCACTCTCAATCACGCACACACGTACATTGGTGAACCAGTGGCCGGCAGAAAACACCACGTAGTGCGAGTGGCGCAGAAACGGAGTCCACTCCTTGCTGGGCACGTCCAGATTCACCTTCCACGGACTGCTGCTCGACACCGATCCCTGCATGATGCACGGTGGGTAAGAGGGGGGCCGGCATCAGGAACGTATGAAGAGAGGTTTAACGCCAGCTCCTTGCTGGGCACGTCCAGGTTCACCTTCCACGGGTTGCTGCTGGACGACGCTCCCTGAAGCATGCAAGGAAGGGAGGAGGGAAGGGAGGGGAGGGGTGGGAGGGGTGAGGACATGCAGGGAGGGCCATCACTTGCTGGGGCCGTCCAGCTTCACCACCTTCCTCGGACTCCTCCTGGACGCCGCGCCCTGTAGCATGCAAGGGGAATGGGAAGGGGGGAGGGGAGAGAACATGAGGGAAGGACGCAGAGAGGCTAAAGGGCGTCCCTTGTTGAGCACGCGCAGGGTCACCGTCCGTGCTGAAGGGCTGCTGCTGGACGCTCCACACGATGGTGCGGAACGTGGCGTTGCATTGCGGCACGACGTAGCCCTGCGCGGAGATTCTTCACCGCACGGGAATCGAGTGGGATGGGAACTACGACGCATTTCAGCGTACCACGGGGGTTGCGTCGACCAGGAAGCTGGACGCGATGGTGAGGAACGTGGCGTTGTACTGCGGCACGACGTAGCCCTGCGCGGAGACACAACCGCCTGTCCACGCAGGCAACACCTCACGGTACGTACCACGGGGGTTGCGTCGACCAGGAAGCTGGACGCGATAGTGAGGAACGTGGCGTTGTACTGCGGCACGACGTAGCCCTGCGCGGAGAGGCCCGTCTTGAAGAGCGCGCCGTTGACGTCCTTAGTGGCGGCGACGCTCTCGACAAGGCAGCGCACGGAGTGCTGCAGGTTCGGGTTGAACGAGTCGCCCACGCCCAGAAACACCTTGTTGCGCATCATCGACAGGAACGCCTTCGGGTCGAACCTGCACGGGAGCAGGGTTACGGGAGCGGTTAATGGAGGGTTGATAAGACAGGGGGAGTCGCTCCTGCGAGTAGAAAGTGACGGCAACGAGGAGTGGGAGGAGCTGGGCGGGGAGGAGCCGGACAGGAATTTGGGCGTAGAAAGCATGTCTTTAGAGCCATTGGAAAGAAAACGCTCACTTCTGGCGGGAGAAACACGTCAGTCAGGTTCCTGTTTGTGGTGCTCACTACTAACGTTCCTTCAGTACACGTCCAAGCCTTTGTACGTCTTTTGTACGGATATTTTTCGCTGCTCCCAAGCATCTCTTACTGTTGCACCTGCGCCACTCGCAGCTGATGTAGTCCTGTGCATTGTAAACTCAAGGTATTGCGCAGTCTAAACTGGTTCGTACCTCTGGATATTGCATCCGGGGCTTTTGAATTCGTAGTTGAGATACGCCGTGTCCTTGCGGCCGTTCTTCTGGCAGTTGAGGCTCGACCGGATGCTCTTGCACGACAACCCTGTGTAGCGCTTTGGGAGAGACGGGTTGCGCACCCATCTGCAGTGGTGAGAGGGAAGTGAGAGCGAGAGGTGAGAGATGACGTGAGAGCGCGAGGGAGTGAGGCTGGGGGGCATCGGTGCTCTTGCAGGTGCAGCCCCTGTAGCGCTTGGGGAGAGACGGGTTGCGCACCCATCGGCAGTGGTGAGCAGGGATGATGGAGGAAGATGAGAGACGAGAGATGAGAAGTGAGTGGTGAGAGCGACTAGTGAGTGCGGCGACAGAGGAGGAGGCGGAGCGAGGGAGCGGCTGTGCTGCTCGTCCAACTCGTGAGTTCCTTCGCCAATGCGGGGTCGTGCGCCATTTGGTCGCGACGAGCAGCTGATCATACGAATACTAGCTCGCCCTGGCCAGAGGAAAGAGCAGCAGTGACTTTCCGCTCACTCTTTCCCCTCCTCGCCAATGCGTAGTTGAGGTATATGGTAACGACGAAGGGTAGGAGATGAAATTTTCAGCTAGGAAAACGGTTTTGAGAGGTGGTCACTGGAACGGGCTAAACACCATGGATTGAAGGAATTTCGTCTTCAGGTGCATTACTTCCGAGTAGGGAATTAGGTGCGCACGAACGGAGGACGCCAAATATTGCAGGGAAATTGGGCGAGGTTTTGGCCTGAAGATGCACATGATTGAAGATTCTAGACTGAAGAAGAGACTCACGAGCCTGCGTTCAAGTCGCACTTCCCGCCTTGAGCTTCCACGTGGCAATGGTAGCATTGGAGTAACAGCAGAAGTAAAAGCGCCACTGGCGACGCGCGGAGCATCCTCAAGAGCGCAGCAGCCATAAGCGCTTGGAAGAAGTGCGAGATAGACTGCTGCTGCTTCACTCTACACTGTAATGCGTGCGTACTGGTGTTAGTATTAGAATGCGAGAGTCTGGAAAGGGGTGGAAAGCTGGTGAATAACAGTGTGATTATCACTCTTGCTACTCTTGCGACCTTTCGAGGCACCTCAGTATGCGCGTGAACAGGCGGGTGACTGTCAGTGGCTTTCTGGGTTAGGAGTGCCGTATGCTGGTGCTCCCACGGTACGGCGATTGACAGCGATAGTCGGCTTGACTGATTATTTGACCGAGCACACAGTCAGTCGTGACGACTCGACGACAGCGTTCGGAAGGAGGACTCGTGAGGCGTGGCTCACGAAGTCCAAGTGTGAGGGAACATCAGGTGGTCAGGAGGAACGATGATTAATCGGTTTACCGCGGACGACAAGATCCAAGTCGTGGCGGCCAACCAGCAGACAGCGGTGGTCGTCAGGGTGGGTACCGCGGTCCGTGAGTGCGGCAGTGCATGGGTGAGTGGGTGGGGTGGGGTGGAATGAATAGCGTGCGACTGCGAGCCGAGAACCTTAGCCCTGGGAATTGGCTCCCTTCCAGTCGAGACGAGATTCTGGAGGGGAGAGAGTCGACCACGTCGGGGTGGCGCAGCCTGGTTTCGCAGGGACGAGTTCATCGCGGTCTGCATACGTAAGCATGGCGAAGTCTTTCCTAACCAACGGTTGGATTTGGCAGTTCTGTGCAGAATATCGATTCAGAGAAGTCCGTTCAGTGAGTGTTGGCGGTTTGGGAGCTACAATTTATGAATGGGGTTCTACCGATTTGGCGGGAGCTGAAATGGCCATACTCGCGCCAGAACTCGCGCTCCGATATACACTATGACTTCTGATAAATCCTTCACTATACCACGTTACACGACTTGACATCATAAACCTAGTCAAATATGGTAGGGAATCGTCATACTAAACAGAACATATTGATGGCTGGCCACTGCCAATTTCGCACCAGCAATACCTGGCTGTGCCCTCTATGATAGGTGGTAGATAACGTGTTGCATTAACTGCAGGGGTTAAATATTAGAGGCCAATGCTTGAACTCCCACATACTTGGGAGATTACTTGGATGGTGAGAGGGTTCACAATGGCCTTGCATCTCACGTATGCCTGATAAGTAAGCAGCAATAATGCACGAGAGCTCATGAGGAATTCCAGGAATAATACAAATTTCACCAGCCAGCTCTGGTCATATGTGACAACAAATCATGAATTTTAGACTGCTTACCTTGACTTGTGGTGAGGTCACTCCATTGTAACGAATTCGGGCAAGTGTAGTTATCAGTACCTGAAGTAAAGCAGCCAGGATGGGAAGAAAGAGAGAGAGCAACGAAGAAAGGCAGGCAGAGGGACGAAGACGAGAGGAGAAGTGGGGGGAGGAGGAGGGGAAGGGTGTTTGGGGGAGGCTTAAGTCCCAAAATGGCCCAGGAACTGAACAAGCATCACATAGGTCCAACTGCTCAATGCAAGCGTAACAATTTAATTTAGAAATCGTAAAGTACACTCCATGGACATGATCTGCTGGCTGCACTCACATCTATGGGCAGTTTCTGATTCATGACGGCAACGAGTGTACTGTAGCTGGTGCTGGACACAATGGGGAAGTCAACAACTTTCATGGGCACAGCAAACGGCGCACTTGTGCGTCCCTTCACTTGCACATTGTGAATCTGGGATGCGGGGGAGGTGTGAAATGATGGTGTGGAATGGAGAGTGGATAAATGGAGTAGGGAAAAGGCGGAGGTGCATTTAGAAACAAACACAATATGGGGTGGATTGTGCGGTCGACCGGGGGGTATTGATACAAAGGAGAAGCGGTGGACCAGGGAAACAGCATGAAATTGGGATATAGTGTGTGGGTTGTTCGAGAGGGGGAAGGGGTGTGCGACTGTGTGCGTGCGTGTGTGTGTGTGTGTGTGTATGTGTGTGTGTGTGTGTGTGTGTGTATGTGTGTGTGTGTGTGTGTGTCACCTTTGTGTTCCCCACACGTCTTCCTTTGTACTTCGCGTTCATCCAAATGGTATCAGCGAGCATCGTATACGCGTTAGGGTTGAGCATGCTTCCCGACGCGTTCATCCTTGCACTCATGTACAGCGCCAGCTTCTGGGGATCCAGCGGGTTACCATGTATCCGCAGCTGTAACGCCTGCACCACGATTTCGCCAACGGTCACCTTCGGCTCCTTGGGAATTGGCAACGTATCAGCTAGTCTGTCTATGAACTCTACTCCGGTAGTTGCTGATTTTGAAGCCCCTCTGGATGCACGTGCGCGTTGCTTCAACGCCCGCCGTCTTTGCTTATCCTGCTTCCTGCGCGTCCTCGCCTGGTCCTGCGCTTGCTGGGTCTGCTTCTGTTGCTGCTCACTCGCCCGACGCTGTTTCCACCATGTCAGCCTCACACTCAACAGGCTGGAAACCCCGAGTAGTACCCGTCGCTCCTTGACCAATCGCCTCGTCGCTTCTTCGAACCAGCCTCCTTCTTCCCGCATCACCCGCTCTCTCCGATCAGCAGCTCCGCTATCACCGCCATCACCGGTGTAAGCGCGTGATTCTATCTTTCGGAATGCGCGAGCTATCACATGATCACGACGGGAAGCCGGAACAAACCAGCCGTTCCGCGGGGTGAGATGATGGCTCGAGAGGACCAGCGCGCTGCACGTGGCAAGGATTGCGAGGATTGCGACGATTGGCGTAGTGGGAGCAGCCACGTAGCAGGTCGTGTTGAGAGATTGCGGCTGTATTAGCACTACTTCGGTGCTCCTCCCGCTCGAAGCACTTGCTGTCACACTGCCTGTATCGCTCGCTTCGTGCGCTGTCGCAATACGCTTGTCGCTCGCTTCGTGCGCTGTCACACTACGCTTGTCGCTCGCTTCGTGCGCTGTCGCACTGCGCTTGTCGCTCGCTTCGTGCGCTGTCGCATTGCACTTGTCGCTCGCTTCGTGCGCTGTCGCACTGCTCTTATCGCTCGCTTCGTGCGCTGTCACCATTGCCTTCGCCTCGGCTCAGGCTGTATCCTGACGCTCGAAGCCTCGGTTAGCTACCCGCTTCTGACACAGGCATCGGCGATTAACTGCAAGAGGTTCGGCAGTATAGGGCCCGCTTTCTCCCACTGATAAAAACCGTAGGAGGCCGTATTGCTCAGCTTTATCAGAGCTAGATAGGGCAGTATCTATGCACATGATATCATGTGATGGGCCCATGCTACCCACTCCTGTGTTTCAGCCATGAGAGGAGCACCAGGGCTGTCGTTTCGTTTTGGCCCCCCCGGACAAATCAGGGGGCCCGGCATGTACGACCCTGTATTTAGCAGGGTCGGGGCGAATCTCGGCCCTTTAGGCTTCAGGGCTGAAATTTACTCCTCCCTGTAAATCAGGTTTGCCGCGTAAAATTCTGCAGCCTCAGCTCTACCACAAAGCTGACAGCTGCACTCCGCAAGTATCAAATTAGCTAGTTAGCAATAAAAAAACTAGTTAGTGTCATTCACTACGCACGCGTAACAGACTTCCTCCTCTTCCAACTCTTAGCAAAGATCTGAGATGTGTTTTGCTGCTTGCTAGCCCATTCAGGCCTGAGGGTGCACAACATGACGGGGATCTGAGATGTGTTTTGCTGCTGCATGTTGGTTCATGCTACTGTCTGTGTGTCATGGGATGGGAGCGAGGTTGTAATTGGTAGAAGTACCAGTTGTTGGTTGAGTTGAATCTGTGGTCCAGCCACGCAACTCCAAATTTGACAGGCTTGAATGCAATCAAAATAGAAACGGGGGGAGGGGGAATGGAGGAGTTTGGGGGGGGGGAGGGGAGGGGGAGGAGTGGGAGGGGAAGCTCGAAAGACTTTGTTCCAGGGCTCGCCTAAAACATTACCCTTAACACTCCAGACCTAAGCCCGAAATCAGCCCTGTAATGAATCAGGGCCACAGTTTTCTCAACCCACCAATTTCAGTTTTCAAGGGCAACCCAGCCCTGGAATTCAAGGTCCAGCAGGGCAAACGCCCTGCAAGCGACAGGCCTGAGGAGCACATATCAAACCACGCCTTGCAGTAAATTTGTGTCCCATGAATGCCGCAACATGAATCAAGGCAAGGAGCAACACCCACCCACCACACCCACCAAATCGCAAGTCCGCGAAGGTACGTATCGCTTCGCGAATGAAGATTCGCGAATCGAAAATGGGACTGACACAGGGGCGACGAGAGCCACACAATCGAAAAATGCGAAACAAAATGGGAGGGCGAAACTGGCGCAGAATCGCGTCTCAACTCGAAACAATCGTACCCACTATAAGCACACCTGCGTGGGTTCGCTGATTAAAATACAGCTCATTCTTCAATCGAATCACAGCCATATAAGTGGGCGAAAACTACCTAAATGTTTCTACCTACATCTCAGGAACTAGTGCCCTGTCAAAATCTCCAGCATTTAAACCCTTCCGTGTACTGCCTAAGTGGAACCTAGGATGCTAATCTGGAAATCTAGCAAGGCAACGAGTTGCTGAATGAACCGTCGATGGCTCCACAGCACCCTCTCAGCAGCAGAGCTGATGCTCCAATCACCAGACGCCACATCCACACCACTACCACCTTCTCCAGAATCACCATCGCTATCTCTTTGCAGTCCATTTTCCTTGTCTCTTCTGCCTTCCGTTGAAGTGATGCTTGCATCCTGCTGGCCCGATGCTCCTCCCTTCAACCCTTCTTTCACCTTGCATAGATCGCCAACCACTCTCCCTGCTACCGTCCTTTGATCATCTACAGCTACACTACTGTTCACGCCAGGGAGCAACTCGATAAGAGCAAAAGCCATGTCATTATCGGGCAGACGACCCTTACCGCTAATCTGACCGGACAAGGCCTTTCGCAGGGATTGTAGTCCTGCCTGAGCCAACTCCTGGGCAGCTTTGACTGCCCGAACCACCTCGTCCGGCAGGCTTTGCTGGGCCGCATCCTGGGCGGTCTTTTTTGTCTTCTTCCCAACAGGTGGTTGGCTCTGTGCTGTAGAGTGCCAGTGGGATATGATAATCGACAACCAAAAGGCAGACTCACCAATAAACAATCCCAAAGCGCATGACAGCAGCTTCCCAGAAACCACCAGAGGCGGAAGGTGCTTCTGGGAAGCTTCTGCAGAAGCTTCGGTGGAAGCTGCTGGCAGCACGCATTCCTTGTGCAGCAGCTGAAGTATGGCGGCCAGAGCTGCAGATACAGCCTGCACCAGTCCCACCGCCCTCTTGGCACTCACAGCAGCAGCAGCTGTGGGTGCACTGTCGTTAGTAGTGGTGCTGGTGGTGGCGCTGGTGTTGGTAGTGGCAGCGGTGGTGGGGGATTGGAGGCGGTGCAGTGAGAGCGAGGCGGTGAAGAGCAGACAGAGCAGCCGGGCTAGCAGAGATGGCAGGTCCTGCTGCTGCTGGGGGGGAATGGGGAGGAAAAGGATTGGGAGAAAACTATTTCTGAGGTGTTTTGAGACTTTGGCTGCTGCTGGGGAGGAGAAGGGGGATGGGGAGAGGGGGGTGCCGTGAAGGGGAGGTTGAAAATGAGCAATGTGAAGCAACAGCAGCGGTGCAGTAAAGACATTTAATTGACACCACAGGCAGGGCTGCAAAGGCGACTCTTGAGTCACTTCAAAAGGAGCAGTAGAGCCATCCACGTGGCTCCCTTCCCACGGACAGGCAGCGCTGCAAAGACGTGCATCGCATTACGATGGGTGCTTCCGAGACGCCTCACAAGTCAAAGACGCGTACAAACATGCTTTTGAGTCGACTGAAAAGCAAACATGGGCTCGTCTTTCCCCCACAAGGCGCCTGGCTCTTGTTGCTCTTGTGCAACAAGTGGCTCCTGTTTGCTTCTCTCATCCCCAGCCACTCACCAGGGCGGAGTCAACCACTCCCTCCTCCGCCATCCGCTCCATCTCCTCCTCCCCAACTGCACTCAACCGGCAGTATTGCCGCAGCACCGCTTCCCACTCCCCTTGCACCGCCTCAAAATCCTCTCCACCCCCTGAGGCTCCCACTAAACTCATTGCCTTTGTTCCTTCTTCGGCCTTGCTCCCACTACCGCTCCCTTCTTTCCCCCCTCCACTCCCTTTCCCCTTCCCTCCTTCACTCTTCCCCCCCTTCCCCTTCCCCCCTTTCCCCTTCCCCCCCGCGCCCTCCCCTCCTTTTCCCCCCGCAGCTGCACCTACCCCAGCTCCCACCTCCCCTTTCGGCCCTTGAGGTGGGAAGAGGTGGGAGGGGGAGGAGAGGGAGAGGAAGAGCAGGCGGGGGAGGAGGCCTCTGGACTGCGCGTGCTGTAGCAACAGCGACTCGCGGGATTGTTGCTGGTGGTGCGGGGAGAAGCGAGAGTGGGAAAGGAAAGATGGGGAGATAAAATGCAGGCAAGCCAAGACAAGACAAGTGAGAGGACAAGTGGTGGGACGAGTGGGGGGGGGGGGGGGGCGGGAGAGGAAGAAGAGGTAGGGGAGGAGGCCTCTGGCCTGCGCATGCTGTAGCAACAGAGACTCGCGAGATTGTTGCTGGTGGTGTGAGGAGACAAGAAAGTGAAAAGGAACAAACGTGGTGAAACGTGCAAGAAGGAATGGCAAAAAAATTCGCGGGGAGCCTTAAGATAGTATTTCAACCTATTTTTAGAATCTAGAAATGGGATTTTCGTGACTGACTGGAATCAACTCAAAAGGAGGGCTTTTTCCTGTGTTTCCGAATATGGCTGTTCATTCACCTTGTGTGGCGACTCGAGGCTGGTCCAGCTGTCGGGTGGTGATTGGCCTGCAGATGGGGACAAGGAGGAGAGTGAGTGAGAGAATGGGAAGGGTCTGAGGAAGCGCAAAGGGATGGGTCCCACCAGGGCTGCATTCGCCTTCACCAGGGCTGCATTCGCCTTCACCAGGGCTGCATTCGCCTTCACCAGGGCTGCATTCGCCTTCACCAGGGCTGCATTCGCCTTCACCAGGGCTGCATTCGCCTTCACCAGGGCTGCATTCGCCTTCACCAGGGCTGCATTCGCCTTCACCAGGGCTGCATTCGCCTTCACCAGGGCTGCATTCGCCTTCACCAGGGCTGCATTCGCCTTCACCAGGGCTGCATTCGCCTTCACCAGGGCTGCATTCGCCTTCACCAGGGCTGCATTCGCCTTCACCAGGGCTGCATTCGCCTTCACCAGGGCTGCATTCGCCTTCACCAGGGCTGCATTCGCCTTCACCAGGGCTGCATTCGCCTTCACCAGGGCTGCATTCGCCTTCACCAGGGCTGCATTCGCCTTCACCAGGGCTGCATTCGCCTTCACCAGGGCTGCATTCGCCTTCACCAGGGCTGCATTCGCCTTCACCAGGGCTGCATTCGCCTTCACCAGGGCTGCATTCGCCTTCACCAGGGCTGCATTCGCCTTCACCAGGGCTGCATTCGCCTTCACCAGGGCTGCATTCGCCTTCACCAGGGCTGCATTCGCCTTCACCAGGGCTGCATTCGCCTTCACCAGGGCTGCATTCGCCTTCACCAGGGCTGCATTCGCCTTCACCAGGGCTGCATTCGCCTTCACCAGGGCTGCATTCGCCTTCACCAGGGCTGCATTCGCCTTCACCAGGGCTGCATTCGCCTTCACCAGGGCTGCATTCGCCTTCACCAGGGCTGCATTCGCCTTCACCAGGGCTGCATTCGCCTTCACCAGGGATGCATTCGCCTTCACCAGTAATACAATTCTTCACAACACCACATGGTACCCCTTCCACACGCCGCAAGCAGACCACTACAAGAGCAGAGGCAGGAAGAGGGCCCCAGCATGGCCGCATGCCGAAGTGCTATTTTTTAGGCGGCTAAAACATATTATCAGTCACATAAAAGGATGCCCCGGCTCCAGGCGGGAGACGGGTCGGTAGAATGGAAGACAGGGTAAAATGGAGGATATTCGTTTTTCGAGATTAAAAAAAACGAATGGAGGATATTCGTTTTTTGAGACTAAACAAAACGAATGGGGGATACAAGGGCAAGGAAATACCTTTTCCAAAGAGTCCCAGGAGTCCAGTGAAAGGAAGAGGCAAGGGGTCCCACCACGGCCGCACACCCCAGTCCTCGTTCAACCTAACCAGACCCAGCTGCTCCGCAACCACCTGCCGAACCTCCTCCCGCCCGCCCCCTGCTGCCTGCAGCACCTCCCGAACCTGCGCCACAGGTTCGGAAGCAGCGGTTTGGTTCGGAGCTGCCGAAGCGGATTGATTGGGTTGGGGGGATGAGGTGAGGGCCGAGGGGTGGGAGGAGGGGGGCAGGAGGGCGAGGGGGAGGGAGAGGAGGAGGGAGTTGGGCGAGAGGAGGAGGCGCTGGTGTGAGTGATTTAGGCGATGGTGGAAAGCTGCAAACTCACGGATCTGCCACGGGGGAAGGAGGACAGGGGGAGGGGAGATTGGGGAAGGGGGTGGTGGGAATACAATATGAATAGGAGGAGGTGCTAGTGAAAGTGCTGCAGGCGATTGTGGAAAGCTGCAAACTCACGGACCTGACACGGGAGGGAGAATCATAGGGAGAAGGATGGAGGGCGAATGGGAAGGCGGAAGGGGGAAGAGGGTGGCGGGGACATGATTAAGATACGAGGAGGCGTTGGTGGGAGTGCTGCACGCGATGGTGAAAGGCAGCGGACTCACGGACCTGACATGGGGAGGACAGGGCGGAGGAGGAATGGGGGAGGGGGATAGTGGAGAGGATTTGCAGGTGAAAGCACTGCTGCAGGTGAAAGCATTGCTGCAGGTGAAAGCATTGCTGCAGGTGAAAGCATTGCTGCAGGTGAAAGCACTGCTGCAGGTGAAAGCATTGCTGCAGGTGAAAGCACTGCTGCAGGTGAAAGCACTGCTGCAGGTGAAAGCACTGCTGCAGGTGAAAGCATTGCTGCAGGTGAAAGCATTGCTGCAGGTGAAAGCATTGCTGCAGGTGAAAGCAT
This sequence comes from Closterium sp. NIES-65, assembly GCA_948144175.1. Taxonomy (NCBI): domain Eukaryota; kingdom Viridiplantae; phylum Streptophyta; class Zygnematophyceae; order Desmidiales; family Closteriaceae; genus Closterium; species Closterium sp. NIES-65. The sequence continues at coordinate 35,541 of CANXME010002345.1, forward strand.
TGCTGCAGGTGAAAGCACTGCTGCAGGTGAAAGCATTGCTGCAGGTGAAAGCACTGCTGCAGGTGAAAGCATTGCTGCAGGTGAAAGCATTGCTGCAGGTGAAAGCATTGCTGCAGCTTTCCGCTGATTCACTCGCACGGGTTGCTGCAAGCATCGCAGAAATCATCACAGCAACAAGAATTGCACCCTGCAATGCAATCATTAACGAAAGCATTCATGGGTTCATCACCTTTGAAAACGTGCCACGCCTGAGAGCCTCCATGCTGACATCAGCGTTGTCCCGCCACACGTGGTCGTTGAAAAAAGCACGCATGTCAGCATGCAGCGCGCTGACGTCAGCGAGCGATGCCGATTGGTGCAGGTACGGCAGCACGAGGTGCGTGAGCGTGTCCAGCTGTATGTGCTTGGCGCTCAAACGCTGGAAGCTGGTGGAATACAGGGAAGAAGAGAGGGGGAGTAAGAACGGATGAGGTGAGTGAGCGTGTCCAGCTGTATGTGCTTTCCGTTCAGCTGGTGGAAGCTGGTGGTGGGAATGGATGGGAGGCATGAGCGAGATGCGAGAACCAAGGGGGACACATTCGGATACTTGTTCCGATGCCGGAAAGTGGTTATGGCCAAGGGGTTAACGAGCATGGTGGTGAGCATACGACCACCACAGCTGACGAGCAGCAGGTGCTGTTTGTAACACAGGAAGGATGTGGTTACCAGATGTGGTTACCAGATGTGGTTACCGGATGTGGTTACCAGATGTGGTTACCGGATGTGGTTACAGATGGCAAATACCTGGCGAGGGCAAGCGAGGGGCAGCCCAGCAGGCCATAGAGGCTCACGAGCATGGTGTTGAACAGCGGACTGAAGCTGCAGAGAGGAAACATGGGGAAAAGGGAAGGGAAGGGGAGAGTGGTCGAGAAAAAACTTATTGTGGGAAATTTGAATTTTGCAGTGGTGGGGAGGGTGAGGGATGGTTACGGTCTACGAGATACAACGTGGTTAGCAGTGCAGCATTGTGGTTAGCAGTGCAGCATTGTGGTTAGCAGTGCAGCATTGTGGTTAGCAGTGCAGCATTGTGGTTAGCAGTGCAGCATTGTGGTTAGCAGTGCAGCATTGTGCTATGGTGGCAGCATTGTGCTATGGTGGCACTTTGACGAGTCACAATACTGCACTCATTTCAAGAGTTAACAATAATGGATGGGGGAAGAACACAGCGAACGAGTCAACTGGGCCCAAGGCAAGGAATGCCATACAGCACACAAACACTGTAAACTATAACAGAGCATCGTATGGGTTTTGAGGCGCCTCAAAAGTCATATCACGTAAAAGCATCTCAAGAAAATGTAAGAGAGCAACGTACGGGCGGAGGGAGGCACCGTAGGTGAGCACCAGGATTGCCTCTATGAGATAGCCCACGCCCTCTGGCTGGCGCCGCCGGTACACCTGCGATGAGGGGGAAAGGCAACGGGGGAACATGTGAGAGTGAGACCGTAGGGGCGGAGGGAGAGCGCCTCAACCGTGGGTGGTCTCCCTTTGAGGACCCGCACTGGCTCAATCAGCCGACCACGCCCTCTGCCTGATGTCGGTGGTATATCTGCAGGAGGGGCGCATTGGAATACTGCACCATATTGTATCACACTGCATCGCACTGCAGTGCTCAACTGTACCAGGGGACGAAGCAGCATTGGGCAGCAGGTCGTCCTTCTCCTGAGGGACCAGGCCAGAGCATGCCAGCAGAGACCAGATGACTTTTGAGGCGCCTCAAAAGTCAGAGCATGCCAGCAGAGACCAGATGCATGCACCGCACCAGATTCCACTGTATTGAACCACTTTGCATAACACTACACCATACCGCACCACATTCCACCGCACTCAACGACTCACCTCCACGAGGCAGGAGGCAGCAACGGGCAGCAGCTCGTCCGCATGCCCCTTCTCCCGGGGGTCCAGAGCGGCAGAGAGCGGGGAAGCTTCCAGGAAGAGGCGGACGCAGTGCTGTGCGCGGGAGATGAGGGCTGGTGGAGATGGAAGGGCAGGGTTGGGTGATGAGGGGGTGGGGATGGGGGAGGGGATTGAGAGGACTGTTGAGAAAGGAAATTGAGGTGATAGGAATGGGGAAGGAGAGTGAAGGAATGGGGATGGGGACTAAGGAACGGGGTTGGGTATTGGGAGGGGGGTTGATATGGTGATGGGATGGGGATGAGGATGGGGATGGGGATGGGGACGGGATGGGAAAGGGGATTGAGCGGATGGGGATGAGGATGGGGATGGGGATGGGGATGGGGATGGGATGGGGATGGGATGGGGATGGGGATGGGGATGGGGATGGGGATGGGGATGGGGATGGGGATGGGATGGGGATGGGGATGGGATGGGGATGGGGATGGGGGACAGAGAGGCCCCAAAGAGCTGACTCAACAAGAAAATGAGATGTATCCGTACCTCTCATGCACGCACTCACCACGGTCATCCAGGGCCCGCCAGTTACCCATGGACCCATCCACCTGCTCCACACTTATTATCCTCCGCAGCCTCCTCCTCATCTCCCTCATCCCCTCCCCCTCCCTCCTCTCACTCTCACTCTCACCCACCTCCTTTCCCTCTTTCTCCCCCTCCTCACTCCTCCCCTCCTTCCCTGACCCCTCCCTCTGCTCCTCCCTGCTCTCTCCAGTTCCGACTCCTCCCTCTCCCCCTAGGGGTTCCAAGCCTGTCAGCTTGCTTCGGAGCTCGGCCCCAAGCCTGGCCCGGACATCCGTGGGCAGGGCCAGGGCGTAGGCTTGGACGTCCGAGGCAAAGCTGATCATGTCGCCATGCCTGAGAGAGAGGGTTGGGGGAAGAGAGGGAGGGTGGGAAGGAGGGCGGAGAGAAGTGATGATGAGTAGGTAATGATCGGGCAAAATAAACATTGGGAGGACTTTTGAGGCACCACAGATAGGAGGATGAGAGGTGTTTTGAGAGAATGAGAGTGAGAATGAGAGAGTGAAGCAGATAACACCTCCCCAGGTAGGCACCTGTCAAAGTAGGTAAGCAGGGCGCTCTCCAGGTCGGCAGCAGCAGATAGCACCTCCCCTGGGCTGCACCCGAACCACTGCAGCAGGCGCATGCGCCTCAGCAGCACCTCCAGGCGCATCAGAAACGGTCCCCTCGCCACGCGCGCACCCTTGCTGCTGCTCGCTGCTGCTTCCACAGCTGATGCATCACTGCTACTGGCGCTGCTTGCCTTACTAGGATCCTCTGCCCCTGCCTCTGCTCCTTGGGCCCCGTCCTGCTCGCTGCCCTCCTCCACTTTTTTCATTTCCGGCTGCCCGCTGCCCGAGAGACGCTGGTGCGCTGAGTGCTGTGCCAAGAGGCTGTCCCTGAGGCCCTGGAAGAATCGATCCGCTTCAGAGAGAATCTTGAAGAGCTGGTGGAGGGGGAGGTATTGCATACATAGACGGTGAAACACGGAGATTGCTTGGGCGGGAGAGGATCCGGAGGAGCTGGTGGGAGGGGTGGCGTGTGGAGGGGGGATAAACAAGGATGACGAGTCACGAGGTGCAGACAGTGAGAGTGTTAGGAGGTGGGGGAGGGCGGGAGCAGGTTAACAGGCCGCTTGCCCCTGAGCACGCCGGGCAGAGTGATCCAGTTGGGCAGACTGCTCCAGTCGGGCAGACTGCTCCAGTTGGGCAGACTGCTCCAGTTGAGCAGACTGCTCCAGTTGAGCAGAGTCTTCAGTCAAGCAGAGTGCTCCAGTCTGGGCATCGAGTTTATGTCGCCAACCTCCCATATATTCTGCCCGACAAGAGCACTCTGCCTGATTGGAGCACTCTGCCTGATTGGAGCACTCTGCCCGACTGGAGCACTCTGCCCGACTGAAGCACTCTGCCCGACTGAAGCACTCTGCCCGACTGAAGCACTCTGCCCGACGTACACAGGGCCACCGCTGGGGGTTGAGAAAGTGGGGGAAGGAGAAGGTAGGTGGAGGAGAAGGTGGGGCAAGGAGAAGGAGGGGGGAGGAGGAGGGGCGAGGATAAAGTGGGGCAAGGAGAAGGTGGGGGGAGGAGAAGGCTGGGCGAGAAAAATGAGGGGGATTGGAAGAAGAGGGAAGCTCCAGAGAGATAGAGACACAGATAGAGGTGCTCGCTCTGGGGAGGTGCTCGCTCTGGGAAGGTGCTCGCTCTGGGAAGGTGCTCGCTCTGGGAAGGTGCTCGCTCTGGGAAGGTGCTCGCTCTGGGAAGGTGCTCGCTCTGGGAAGGTGCTCGCTCTGGGAAGGTGCTCGCTCTGGGAAGGTGCTCGCTCTGGGAAGGTGCTCGCTCTGGGAAGGTGCTCGCTCTGGGAAGGTGCTCGCTCTGGGAAGGTGCTCGCTCTGGGAAGGTGCTCGCTCTGGGAAGGTGCACTCAACCACCTAAAAACCATGTGCCCCACTCCCCATAATCCATACCCCCCCATGCCCCACGCCCCACGCCCCATGCCCCACGCCCCATGCCCCACGCCCCACGCCACATGCCCCATGCCCCATGTCCCATACCCCCTTCCCCATGCCCCAAACCCCCCCTTCCCCATGCCCCATACCCCCTTCCCCATGCCCCATTCCCCATGCCCCATGACCCATAACCCATGCCCATGCCCATGCCCATGCCCATAACACATGCCCCATCATTCCCCATACTCCATGCCCATGCCCATGCCCATAACACATGCCCCATCATTCCCCATACTCCATGCCCCATACCCCTCACAATGCCAATCGTTCCCTCACCTCCTCTTGAATCTTCTTCTTCTGCGGCGCCCTGCTCGCCACATCCAGGGCCGTTGCTGCCGCGCCCACCGCACACACACTCTCCCACTCACCCCCCTCCACCCCTCCCTCACCCCCCCCACCACCATCCCCCCCTCCTCCGCCCCTTCCCCCCTCCCCCCAAGTCCCTCCCCCCTGCAGCATCCGCAGCAACAGGCCCTGCATCAGCCGGCTCTCCCTTGTGGCCCACTCCCTCCCACCCTCCGCCGAACCTCCTCCCAAACCTCCTCCTGAGGTAGCAGCAGCGGGTTTGTTACCAGCTGTAGCAGCTGTGGCAGGGGCTGTACCAGCAGCAGAAGCAGCTGTAGCAGCGTCAGCAGTGACTGCTGCTACAGCCTCGCTGAGAGGAGTGGAGAGGGATGACTGTAGGTGGGCTAGCATTAGCGAATCCAGATAGGACAAGGATGCCACCCAGTCGTCATCACTGCATGCATGGGCAGCAACAGACACAGAGGAGTGAAGATGATTGTGAAACAGTACGCAGGGGTGCAAAGACCGGAGCTCACCTCACACTCTCACTTTCTCACCTCACTCCCTCACTTTCTCACCTCACTCCCTCACCTGCTCACCTCAACCTCTCACCTCGCTCGCTTTCTCACCTCACTCCCTCACTTGCTCACTCACTCCCCCACCCGCTCACCTCACTCGTTGCTCACCGCACCTCCCTCACCCGCTCACCTCACTCGTTGCTCACCGCACCTCCCTCACCCGCTCACCTCACTCGTTGCTCACCGCACCTCCCTCACCCGCTCACCTCACTTGTTGCTCACCGCACCTCCCTCACCCGCTCACCTCACTTGTTGCTCACCGCACCTCCCTCACCCGCTCACCTCACGCCCAGCAGGTCCTTGAAGGTGGCAGCAGCATCAGTGAAGCGCGCCAAGTCCTGCTGCACCTCGCCCTGTGGACCGTGGGTCCGGTCACACCGCATGTGTAAGTGTGGGGTGCGTGAGTGAGACGTGAGTGAGTGAGACGTGAGTGAGAGAGACGTGAGTGAGTGTGGGGGAGATGTTGAGTGTAGGGGGGGGATGTGGGGTGAGGGTGGGTGTGATCGCGTGTGCAGGTTGGGTGGGTGAGTGGGTGCAGGTGGATGTGCATGGGTGTGAGGTGGTTAAAACCGATGAACAAACTACAGCAGAGTGGAAAACCTGAAGTCTCCTATACTCTACATGAAACTATGCAATGTCAGTTCCGATTCCAAGTCATGTCCCACCAACCGCTGAGGCAGGCAGAGCAACATTTGACACGACTCACACGTATACTTAACAAAAGCATGGATGCACTGGCTTTTGAGAGGCCCAAAGAAAGAGTATACTCGTTATAAGCATGCGTGCATGTGCTGTGCGTGTCAGACATGCCCCACAGACCAGTAAGGCAGACAGAAAAACCACACGATTTTCGAGTGGACTGAGAAACCATGTGCTCTACGTACTAGGCATGTCCCACTGATCAGTGAGGCACACACAGCAACCACCCACCCATACAGGCACTCATATACGCCGACTAATCAGCACCCACCCGGATCTGCAGCAGATCTGATTTGATTGTGAAGAGGGCGGCCATGGGCCCTTGCAGCACTCTCACCACCTCCTCCCCTTTGCCCTGCCGCCTCAACAGGTCCACGTACAGGCGAAGTGCTGAGGGGAGGGGGTTGGGGGGGGGGGTTGTGTGGAGGAGGAGGGGGAGGGGGAGGAGAGAGAAGGGGCACATCTGGATTTGAGACGCCTCAGTGCCTCACCCCGCCTGCCCTTGCTACCATCCGCACCACCTCCTCCCCCTTGCCCTGCCCTTTAACAGGTCCACATACAGGCGAAGTGCAGGGGAGGAGCGGGAGGAACGAGACGGACGAGACGGGGAAGGAGAGAGAAGGGGGAAAAGGGGGAAGGGGGAGGGGAGAGAAGGAGGGGGAGGGTGAAAGGGGAGGAGGGAGAAAGGGGAGGAGGGAGAAGCGTGAGGAGGGAGAACGGGGGGGAGGGAGAGGGGGAGGAGGGAGAAGCAGTGCCGTCCTCTGGGTGTGCGTCCACATCAATCATGGATCTTGCCAGCTGTAGCAGGATAGGTTACCAGCTACAGCAGCGGCCACATGACCGTGCTCGTGCAGCATGCTTTGAGGTGCGCCTCAAAATGTCAACCGCGTGAGTCAATATGTCACATAACCCAAGGTCCGCCCCAAGGTCCGCCCCAAAGTCTGCGCCCCCCAAGCCTTGCCCCCCAAGGTGCCCCCCAAGGTCCGCATCTCACCTTCAGCCGATTTCAACCCGCCCTCGCTCTGTGCCTTTCTCTGGACCATCGCCTCTGCCAGCTGGAGCAGCTGCCGCCGCTGCTTTGCCACGTCAGCTGCTGATGCGGGTGTGGGCGGTGCTGATGTGGCACCCGGTGCTGACGTGGCGGCAGCAGGAGCTGGCAGGTGGAAGGAGGAGACGGACGGTGGAAGGTGGCAGACTGCGTGATTTTCCTTCTCGAATGCCTAAAGGGGCGTGAGATGTCAGTGAGTGGGAAGAAAAAGGGATGAGGGGAAAGTGAAGGTTGGGAGGGGAAAGAGAAAGTTGGGAGGAGAAAAAGTGGTGAGGGGAGATTGGGTGGAGGGCAGAGAGGGATGGACTGAGAGAGTGTGGTGGGAGATAAAGGTGGGGAGGAAGGTTTGGGAAAGAGAGAGAGGAAGCGAACGAAAAGAGGACATGGAGGGAGACGGTGGGGCGATGGAGAGAGGAAACAGGCGAGCGGAGAAAAGAGGACATGGCACCTCACCTGAATCACCTGCATTACCTGGACCTGCAGGTTCATGCTACCTGCATCACCTGCACCTGCATCACCATGAAGGGGGTGCATCGTGTAACCTCTTCTTGTGCAGGCGCATGGCAGCGTGCTGCAGCCAGGACAGAGACCCACCTGCACGTCCATGCTACAAACGGCCCACAGGAGGCATTGTCATCCTGCGGCCTCTTCTTGCGCATCCGCATGGCGCTGCTGCATCTTCCAATAGCCACGGCTCTTCAGGTCTGTGTGACAGCCACAGGCATGCTACAGCCATAGTCATGCACGCACCTGCAGGTCCATGCTACAGCCATAGTCATGCACGCACCTGCAGGTCCATGCTACAGCCATAGTCATGCACGCACCTGCAGGTCCATGCTACAGACGGCCCAGAGGAGGAACCTGTCGTCTTTGGGTCTCTTCTTGTGCATGCGCATGGCGGCCTGCTGCATCTTCACGTAGCCGCGGCTCTTCAGTGCCGCCCCCACCAGCAGCTCCTGCAGCTTCATGTTCTCCGCCTGCTGCGCTGCTGCCGCCTCAAACGCGTCTACTGCCTCGTGGGCTGAGAGGGGGTGGGATTCAGAAGGGGGGATACAAGGTCAGTGAGACTTTGAAGTGCCGCCCCCATCAGCAGCTCTTGCAGCTTGGTATTGTCCGCCTGCTGCGCTGCCGCTGCTTCAAACGCCTCCACTGCCTCGTGGGCTGCGATAGAGGGTGGGGGGAGAGGGGAGAGCGAGGAGCGGGTGGATAGACGGACGGGAGGGTCCCTTCATCACCCCCCCCCTGCACTTTCAAGTTGCCCGCCTGCTGTGCTGCTGCCACTTCAAACGCCTCTATTGCCGCGTGGGCTGAGATGGAAGGGCAGGGTGGGTTGGAGTGTTGGTGTTGTGGGGATTTGGGACACAGAGGGGAAAGAGATGCGCGCCTACGAAACAGGTTTCCACCACTCCCCTTGGCCCCAACCAGAAGCTCCTGCCCCTCCAGTTTCAACTAAACGACAGAGCATGCCGCCCACCTTTGCCCATTCTGGCCAGGAGATCCATGAGGTCCATGAGCGTGCGCTCCGAGAGCTGCCCCGCGCGCCCCTCCTCCCGCACCTCCCCGCAAACCTCCAGCGCCTCCCCCTCCCGCCCCATGCGGTACAGCACCAGCGCCTTCACCAGCTGCCCGGGGGAGTGAGGGAAAAGAGGGGGGGGAGAAAGGCGCAGGCAGTGGAGGCGGGTGTTGGGAATGGGGGACAGAGTCGGAAGGAGGGAGGGGCGGGGGGAATTTGGGTTTGGGGAGGATAGAGGGGAAGGGGACGGAGGATGGAAGCGAGGGGGAGACGAAAAAGAGTTAGAGGTTTCGGGTTTAGCATCTGAATCTCAGGTTGACCAACCTTGGCCTTCCTCTTCCACGCCTTTATCTCGAAAAAACAGCACTCGGTATTCCAAGGAACCCTAATCTTCTTCGGAACAACTACCGGTTTGCTCAAGATCCGGAACAATGACTACCCGCTATTACAAGCACCGCATTCCGCACATCCAAGCCGATCAAACGCCCAATGCAGCCGTCTGGCAAGGGAAAGCAATCCCGACAACGCTAATGCGCTCTTCTAATGGGATCGGCGAAGCGTTGCTATCACCGCAAACAGCGTCCGTCAAGGATTCACTCATAGCTGTGGGAGCCGTTGCGCTTCAGATCAAGCCTGGTAGCACACGCACAGTAGCAGTTTCACGGCTGTACGGCACGCTCTACAGCTCTACAGCGAGCCTGGCAGGCTGTCCCGCGTCGCTACTTCCTACCACACTGCACAAGTAACGACGCCAACTGGTAGCATGCGCTTAAAGTCGCACGGTACTATCGTTACATTAGTATAAGTAACCTGAATCTGGTAACTAATAGAAGCGCACCTTAATCGGAGCCTGGTCATTTCCCGCTTTCTGAACAAGAGTATTAACGAGCTTCAATGCGCCTTTCAGGTTCCGCGAGTCAACCATGTCGTACACTGGTCTTAATCGCCGGTCTAAAACCTGCTCCGCGGCGCGCTGCTGCCGTTCATGCTGCTGCAGCGGGAGCGGCATGTTGTGAAATGGTTGTCAGGACTCAAGAAGCAACAATGGCGACGGCACTTTAGATGTGATGATGAATTTTCGACAACCAGTCCATGCTTTTTGAGGGTAGGAGCTGTGCCGTGGAGGCGCTAGGGGTTGAGGAACTGCTCCAGTGTTGTTGAATGAGTCGATATGCAAATCGTTAAAGTCAGGTTCTTTATTCTCTAGAAGCATTTCGTATGTCCTATACCTATGCAGTATCTATCCGTGTGAAATCCCCATTTAATAAATAGAAATAAATTTATATAATATCTGAAATTGCTTTATGGTTTCATAGATTTATTATTTTATTTACAAAGCCCATTGCTAAAATCGTACTGATATTGGAGGTCTGGAGTAGCTGGCAGAAACTGGATGGGTGTGCAATACTCTCGATGGGCCTTATAAAGGATACTCAACGGCAACTCTCCGAATCGCAGACCTGTCTGTCCTTACCTTGATTTCATTGTGCGGGACATTTCCCCCGCCCCCGATTATTTGGCCCCCTCTGCCACAAGCGCTTTGACAGTCAGCTTTCGCAATAGCCGCGCTGCCTGTTGACGAAGAAACCACAGCATCTGGCGAGCCTCGTTGACATCCTGGGACGGGGATGTCTCTTCTAGACATGTGCGATTCGGAGTAATTTTTCCTATTTCTCCGTGACCCCAACGGGCCTCCCTGTCTGGCCATCGACTGGGAGTTGTTGGAAGCTGATCGCCGCAAAGCACAGCCTTTGCTAGCACCAGACCGAACCGCATTAAAACCCTGTATTCTGCCCCCTTCTTTGCGCTGGATAACCCTATCAGCAGTTGCCAGAGCAGTAAGTCATACCCGTCACCGCCGCCCCTGACGTTCTCGGTTTTATCGCGACTACGAGGAACCAACGGAAGTCGTCAATCCCATCATCCCATAGACGCCGCTGGTCATGGCTTCATATATGCATTCTCCAGCAGGAATTGACCGATTACATACAGGCGTTTGAAGACCATTTCTGGGTGCAGGGGAAGGAAGGGGTAGGTGGAGGACTAGCGAATAATTTACTGGGCGCTGGTATACAGACGGACAAGTTGAGTGGTGCAAGTGGGCGAGGAGCAGATACATGGAATGCTCCCTTGTGCTGCCGTGAAGATTAGTGGAGGAAACCGTGAAATATACTGGAGCAGAGCCCCCTGTACTAGGAAGCTTGATTCTCTAGCACGTGAGGTCTTCATTCGTTCCTAGAAGTCGTTAACTGCATCGCCATGGCTTAGTGGACGAAGCATAGATGCTGGAGGAGGCCTTTCTCCTTCCCTCTTGCAATCAATAGACCGAGGGTTTGTTTTTCCAGAACTACTTATTTCTCCATCTCTATCGAAGGCTTAGCAGCGTTGCAGCTTCACAATGACAGAAATCGGACCGTTGAAACTTAGAATAGGGATGCAGAAAGAAGTATACTCGTACTTGCTCGCGTTAGTCGTATTGGGGTTAGTAACGCGCGCCGTCGCGACGGATTGGAGCAGCATAGCGGCGAAGCTGGACCCCGGCGCGCAAAAACTCAGCTCATGGCGGACCAATGGCGACCCTTGCGGAAGCCCTCCCTTCCAAGTGCGTCAAGCTTCGTGGAAGCAAGTTGCCGGCTGTCATTGCATGGAAACTGTCGATATTGAATGTACCTATTGCATTGGCTGCTGTCATCTACAATCCACCGTCTCTGTTAACACCCATCTGCACCGAATTCCACCGCATTGTGAAACGCTGTATTCTCGATAGTGTCGTCTGCTCTTCAATACAATCACTCTATTCCGCGCAGGGAGTCACGTGCGACGGGCATCACCAGCCAGTCGCGCTGCATTTGAACGGCCTGGGCCTTGCAGGCGAGATTCCCGTGGAGATCAATCAGATCGCGACGCTGACGTTTCTCGACCTCGGGCGGAACGCGCTCAGCGGAGTCATCCCCGACAGCATCAACAATATCCTCAGCCTCCAGGTGCAAAGCCCCTCTTCTTCTGAGACTTCGCGATGAACGGCTCTTAGGTGTTCCATTTTCAAAAAGCATTAACAATATCACGATGGCGGGCTCTAAGGTTTTTCATTCCCAAACAGCGTCAACAACATCCTCAGCCTCCAGGTGCAAGCCTCGGGGTTTTGAGACGCCGAAATTTCCGGGCCCCTCCTTTGCCGTGAGCGGCGGCTCTCTGTAATACAAACGATACCCACTCCTCTGACGATTTCCGTCGTGTGTGCTCTTCGGTCAGGTGCTGAACCTGTGCAACAACCGGCTGGGCGGGCGAATCCCGGAGCTGAATCTGGTGACGAGCCTCTTCTCGCTGGACCTCAGCCGCAACCAGCTCGGCGACGCCATTCCCGCCTCCCTCGGCCTGCTCACCAAGGCACGCCCACCCTCCCCGCCCTTTCCTCGTCCTGTCATGATATCTGGGTCGACTGAACAACCAACCCTCGCTAGTTTCTGTCGGTTCTGATCCCCCATGTGGCATGTTTCACCTGAGACAATGCCCTGCGACGATGCCCTGCGTCAATGCCTTCGGACACATGCACCTGTGCAGCTCAAGGTGCTGGAGCTCAACAACAACGAGCTCGCGGGTTCGATTCCGGACGCCATCGGCAATCTGAAACTGCTGCAGGACGTGTCGCTGGCGGAGAATCGCCTTACAGGCCGCGTGCCCCGAGGACTCGACTACCTGCGCGCCAGCCGCACCGCCCATTACAACTTCTCCGCCAATGGCGCCGGCTTCTGCGGAACCGGATTCACCGGCCTAACGGTGCGTCTCCTAGATGCTAATCTGTCGGCTAGAGGCATGCCTACCGGCTAGATGCTTGACCGTCAGCTATATGCTCAATTGGTTTTCACTGTTCCTTGCATGCGGTACTAATCAGGAACATCAGGAAAACCGTGAGGCTCGGGATCTCTTGTGCTCACTCGCCTACTTGTCTTTGCGGCCGTGCAGGCCTGTCCGGGCGATCCGCCGTACGTCCCGCTGCCCAAGCTGCCGCCGAAAACCCCCACACCCAGGATTCCCGTCACTCCCACACCCAAGCCCAAGACCCCCGTTACACCCACGCCCAGGATTCCCGTTACACCCACGCCCAGGATTCCCGTTACACCCACGCCGCGGATTCCCGTTGTACCCACTCCCAAGGTCGCTCCGAAGCCGCGGCTTCCAGTCACCCCCAGGCTGCCACCCAACAACCCCACAGTGCCTGGAGTATCCCCCTCCCCCACCACCATACCTCCCCACTCCGCCCATCCCGCCCCGTCTAACTCCGCCACTCCCCTTCCGGGGAATGCATCTTCCCCCTCCCCGCCGTCCGCCTCGCCCGTTGACGAGTTCATCCCGCTCAAGCCGGCCACTCCGCCGCCGTCGCCGCAACCCGCGACCGGCAGCACCGCGGCTGCTGCGGAGGGCACCAGCAGCAGTAGCAACAGCAGTGACAGCAGCGGCAGCAGCGGCGGCAGCAGCGGGGGGTTAACGACGCCCGTGTATATCGCGATAGGAGCAGCTGCGGGGCTGGCGTGTATCCTGTCGGTGCTGCTGGTCGTGTGGTGCTGCTGCTGCAAGGGCGAGCGCAAGGGCAAGACCGCCAAGGGCGCGGTGAGTTGTGGGATAAGTTATCCTGGCCGTTGACCCCTTCCTGCTTCCATTCTGCCTTCCCTGTACTTCCCGCTCACAACACCCGCTTACCCCGCCTCTTCTCATCCCTCCTTTTCCCGCTTCCCCCCGCCCCTACCCCCGCACCCGCTGACTGCCGCCCTCACCAGGCGAATGACGGACTCAAGGAACCCGCCCTGTCCGTCGCCGCGGGCGGCGCCTGGGCGGCAAAGAAGCAGAAGCAGACAAATCGTACCGGCGCCAAGCCGCCCTCCTCCGTCGCCGCGTCTGTCGGCTCCCCAGGAGCGCGCTCCTTGGCCGTCGATGTCGAGATGGGCGGCGAGATGAACGGCTGTCTGCCGTCCTCGCGCGATCGCGCTGTGTTCCCCGCTGCCGCCTCGCCGACAGGCGGCGCGTCGCGCTCGGCGGCTGTAGCAGGACCGGCTGTAGCGGGAGCCGCGGCGGCGACAGCGGGGGCTGCTGCTGTGGCGGCTACAGCCAGGCAAGCGTCGCGCGGACGATCGGAGAGGAACGAGCGACAGGGTGGGACGCCACCGAGGCGGTCGCCCAGACCTGCGGAGCAGCCCCGGAAACCGGCGGCTTGGGAGCAGCCTCAGGGGCAGGCTCGGGGGCCGGGGCAGAGCGGATCGTTCGGCCGGCAGGAGGATGAGTCAAGGAATGGGAGCGAGAGGGGCAGCGCTGCTGGTGGTGCAGCTGGTGCTGCTTCTGTTGCTTATTACGACAGTGCGTACTTGCCCCAGTCGAGTGACAAAGCGACGGCGTATGGCAGTGCGAGCGTCGCGAGTGTGGTGCGCAGCAGCGCCAACACCCCCAGCCCTGTGAAGGCCCTCGGCGGGTGGGGCGCGCCGAGGGCTCAGCGCGCTGCCGTGGCTGACCCGGTTGCAGCGAGAGAGGCCGAGAGGGAGAGGGAGGGCGGGAGAGAGTGGGGTAAGGAGAGTGAGAGTGAGAGCGAGAGCGAGAGTGAGGGGCCAGGGTCACAATCAGTGGTGTCGTCAGTGGTGAGTAGGGACAGAGGGTGGGACGATGCCAGCAAGGGCGGCTCTCTCATGGGCGCGACCGCCGTTCACGCCCACAACAGCAGTGGCGCGACTCGTGTGGCTGCACCTGCTGTGCCTTCTGCCGCCACGTCTGCTGCCACGTCGGCTGCCACGTCGGCTGCAATGCCTGCTGCAATGTCTGCTGCGTTTGCAGCTGCGACTGCAGCAGCGAGCAGGGGGCGAGTTGGGGGGCAGTCAGCAGCAGCGGCGTCTGCAACCACTGGTGCGTCTGCTGCATCTGGTGCGAGCAGCGATCGGGATTCAGACACGGAGGAGATCGAGATGGAGGAGAGTGGAGGGGGGTACGGGAGAGTGGCTGCAACGCCGGCTGTTACCAGCGCTGCAGTAGTGGGTAAGGGGGTTCTAGGGGACAGCCCTCGCAAGCCAGGGGCAGGAGCGCCAAGGGCAGGTGCATCTGGGGCAGGCGGAACTGGAGCAGGTGTATCTGGGGCAGGTGGTGCTGCTGGGGCAGGCTCATCTGGCGTGCGGGTGGGGGTGTATGGGCCTGCTGGGAGGTCCCTGCGAGTGACAGACCTGCACGCAGCAGAGGGGGAACGCGGGGAGGAGGAGGAGGAGGAGAGCAGCGTTACGAGTGAGAGCAGTGATAGCGATTACCCCGGAGTTAAACAGCCTTTAACAAGCACTAGAGCGGCAGTAGCAGCAGGAGCAGGAGGAGGAGGAGCAGCAGTATCGCCTGCTATTCCCAGGGGCTGGGCAGGCGCATCTGCTGCCACTGTGGCTGCCGCAACTGCTGCTATCTCGCCCTCTCGTGCTGCTCCTGCTGGTGCTGCTGGAGTGGTCACTGGCAGAAGCAGTGGCAGGGGAGAGGGATTGGAAGGAGAGAGGACGGATGGAGATACGTCTGACACGTCAGCAGATGGTGACGAGGCAGCAGGGCACGGTTTGGAGCGGTACTTCACGGTTGCTGAGCTGGCACTGGCGACGAACGACTTCGGGCGGCAGAGTGAGCGCAGTGTGCTGGGCAGCGGGCGGCACGGCACTGTTTACCGCGCGCGGTTACCCGAGGGGACCACGGTGGCCGTGAAACGACTGAGTGACAAAAAGTAAGTCCAACACACAAGTGGCAAGAATTGAATCCAAGCTTGATCCTTGTCACACCCGGCTGGGGTCCAATCTATCTCACACGTCATGTCTGCCCATTCTTACCCCGTCTCCCCTCTTACCATATCCCCACTCTTCCCTTCTCCCCCCCCCCCCCCTCTCTCTTACCATCTCCACCGTCCCTTCTCACGCCAGTTTGGAGCAATCTCCCCGCGAGTTCAAGTTTGAAATAGACTCGCTAGCGCAGGCCAAGCACCCCAACCTAGCGGCAGTATTAGGGTGCTGTGTGGAGGGCGACGAGCGCATGCTGGTGTACGAGTACCTGCCCAACGGCTCCCTGGACGCCTGGCTCTACCAGACGGCTGCTGGAGGGTCGGCGGATACGCTGGACTGGCCCATGCGCATGCACGTGGCTATTGGCTGTGCCAAAGGGTACGTGCTTCCTCCTCTCTTCTCACTTGTTGCCTCTCTCTCTCTCTCTCTCTCTCTCTCTCTCTCTCTCTCTCTCTCTCTCTCTCTCTCTCTCTCTCTCTCTCTCTCTCTCTCTCTCTCTCTCTCTCTCTCTCTCTCTCTCTCTCTCTCAACCCGTGCTTGCTGCATGCATACGCATGTGGGTGTAGGCTATGCCAAAGGGTGAGTGCCGTGCGTTATCTGATTGGTGAGGGTAGGTAATCCTAAGTTGTGCACCCCCTTTGCTGTTCCCATTCGTTCCTCTTCGTCTCAACCCATGCAGCTTGGCCCACCTGCATGGCGGCATGGCGGTGAAGGTGGTGCACAGGGACGTGAAGGCGTCTAACGTGCTGCTGGACGCGCAGTGGAACGCCAAGCTGGGCGACTTCGCCCTGGCCAAGGCCATGGGGAGGGAGCAAGGGCACGTGGGCACGCGAGTCATGGGCACGTTTGGGTGAGTTGACTTGATGATTCATGGAGTGCTCGTGTGTGGGGGCGGGCATGTGAGCGCTTGTCTCTTCTCGACCCTCCTCTCCCGACCCCCTTCTTCTGACCATATCAAAACACCAGACAGATACAGTCTCATTTATGATTGGCCATATTCCATCTAGATCACTTTGATTTAACGTTAAAAGAGTCGCATTCATCCCGACCCTCCTCTCCCGACCCTCCTCTCCCGGCCCTCCTCTCCCGATCCTCCTCTCCCGATCCTCCTCTCCCAATCCTCGTTCTCATTCGTATTGCAGGTACGTGGCGCCGGAGTACATGAACACGGGGCTGCTCACGGAGCGCAGTGACGTGTACAGCTTTGGCGTGCTGCTGCTCGAACTCATCTCCGGCCGCCCGCCCATCGACAACGAGGCTCCCTCCGACCAGGTGGGCTTGCAAATGCAATGCACGCGCATGTGACTTGAGCAGAGCTCTTTGGGCAGCTGTTGCTGGAACTCATCTCCGGCCCTGTGCAGAAACGCAAGGACAGGAGGCGGGTCATGAAAAACAAAGCAACCCCGGACCAGGTAGGCTCGGGAGCACCATGCGTGCACATGTCATGTGATGCCATATGTGAGCTGACATGAGAGTCAGCGTGTGCAGGTACCAATGTGTGATCGACAGCCGATGGGTCATGAAGCACAATCAAATCTGGTAGGCCTGGGATGACAGTGCTTGATGCACATGCTCAATTAGCTTGAGCGCGCCGAGCTGAGAACAGATTTAGTGCGTGCAGGAACGCAAGTGGGGTAGACGGCCTATGGATCAAGAAGCACTTCCAGTTCAGGTGAGCTTTCACCTGTAGTGCACTCTCATGTGACCTTTTGAGCTACCAACGTATAGTCAACGCCCCTGATCCTCCACTCCCTCACTCACTCTCTCACTCACTCCCTCCCTTCAGCCATTATCAGGTACGAGCCAAGGCAGCAAAGGGGCGCCTCGTCAAGGTCCTAGATCCACGCCTGCAGGGCACGGTACAGGCAGACGACGTGGAGTATGCCCCTGCTCCTCCCCACACCCACTCACTCTCTCACTCACTGCCTCACTCGCTCCCTCCCTTCACTCTTATCAGGTGGACTTGGTGCGGTGGGTGCGCGCCAAGGCAGCAGAGGAGCGGCTGTTAGAGGTGCTGGACCCGCGGCTGCAGGGCACGGTGCAGGCAGACGATGTGGAGTACGCGCTGGGCGTGGCGCTGCGATGCGTGGAGCCCAATGCACTTAAGCGCCCCAAGATGCCGCAGATCGTGCACATGCTGGAGAGCGAGGACCCCAAGCAGGTATGAATGGGTGTGGTGTGGTCATGAGTGGGTGTGGTGTGGTAATGCCTGTGGCCAAGATGTGCAATGCACGTTGGGAGTGGCGCTGAGATGTGTTGAGCCCAACGCTCTCAAGCGCCCCAAGATGCCGCAGGTCGTCATGCACATGCTGGAGAGTGAAGACCCCAAGCAGGGGTATGCTCTGAACCAAGACCTTACGCAGGAGGGGGCATGGGTGGGTGTGGCGTGGCGTGGTAATGAGTCGGGGTGGTTGAGTGTGCAGTTCTGGTGGAATCTGCGCGTTGAGTGTTCACGAGCCCAAACATGCCACAGAATTTCCACTCCTCTTGTACTCACCCCCTTTTCCTCTCCCCACCACTTCCTCCGCCCTGCTTCTCCCTCCATCCCTCTCGCCCTTGTTCTCCCTCCCTCTCCCTCCCCCCATCAGAGGGACGACTGGGTGGCGAGGAGGCCCAGCCCATCCAGTGCGCGCTCCCTGGCCTACCGCGACCCCTCCCCCCGCGCCGCCTTCCGCCACTGCGACTCCTCCCCCCGCACACACCCCCCGCGCGACTCCTCCCCCCACACCGCCATCCGAGAGCCCTCCCCCCGCGCCCCCTACTTCCGCGACCCCAGCCCCCGCGGGTGCCCCGCTGCTGCCTCTGTTCCCGGAAGGTCTGGTGGGTACGGCAGCGGTGGGGGAGGGGGCGGGGGTGGTGCTGCTTGGTCAGATTCGAGTAGAGGGACGAGTCCCCGGATAGGGGGGGCTGGATCGATGTCACAGAACAGTGCTTACTACGGCATGCCAGGCTCGGCAAGGGCTCCTGAGCCTTACCGAGCCAGCAGCAGCAGCCCGAGGCAGTACGGGATGCCAGGCTCGGCAAGGGCTGCCGAGCCGTACCGATGCAGCAGCAGCCCGAGGATAGGCGGCTCGCCGAGCGTGAACAATAGCTACTATCCGTCCCGCAACGCGGCTAGCCCCACCGCTCCGGACATTGGAGCCATGATTGCGTCTGCTGCCATGCGGACATCTAGCCCCCGTGCCCTGCATTTCCAGGGTAGTAGCGGAAGTAGCCCCAGGGCCATGTCACCCAGGGGCTATTCACCCCGGGCCTTTGGACCTCCAGGGGGTATGACCGGAGGTTCCCCTGGCGTGGGAACGATGGGCATGTCGCCACGAGTGGCGAGCCCGAGGCCATCGAGTCCGCGCATGCAGAATGGGGGGGATGCGGGGAGTGTGATTGCCAGCCATGCCATGAGCATGAGCACATACAGGCGCCAGGGCTCCTGGAGTAGGAGATGAGATGACATGACACGACGATGCACGGAGTTCTTCACTGTGATTCGTGTAACATTCATTTGAATTGTTGTAGTTTATTAGGCCATTAAAATGCATTGCACAGGTATTTGTCTAAACTGGACTTACCGTAGTACCAAAAATGACATGCCTTAAGTCGATGAAATGGGTGCAAGGGTACCTGGGGAAGGACTTTTGAGGCGCCTCAAAAGGCTACCTGGGGAAGGACTGTGACATGGACTAGAGGAGACGGAGTGCTTGAACCATAACTGTGTTGAGTGACACTGTCACACATCCACTAAGCATTCTCATTACCTCAAAATTGATGACATTATTGATTTCTAAGGTAACTGCATGCACACTAACTGCGGTACTTACAAAACGCTGCCAGAGCAGTAAGAAATGCAGTGTGACAGTAACCTCATACTAGTCTTATATATCACGTGGCAAAACACTACAGCAACTCACGTATGCTATCCCTTTGATCCGCTACAGGGGGGAAGGGGCTTCCTATTGCTGGCATTCCAGTCAAGTCACAAGCAGCGGAATGGCAGAAGCACCATCCTGGAACCCAGTTTTCAACGGCTGCAGAAGCAAGCAGCGGTGCAGCGGTGCCCCTCGCCGTGATTGTCACAGCAGAAACCACTTGGAAGCCCCGTGTGTTCCCATTTCTTCCCACCTCTGGCATCTCTCGCCCGTTGCTCTTGTATCCACCCACCCACGGCTACAGCGGCATCACCAGCGTAGCTTCTAGCACGATTTATTCGGTGTGCCTGCACCCATCGCTACAGCAGCACACCCCAAAGGTCTGTATCTAGGGGCATGTGCTTCACTGCCCCTGCACCCATCGCTACACCTCACTGCTCTTCCGCCCATCGCTACACCTCACTGCTCTTCCGCCCATCGCTACACCTCACTGCTCTTCCGCCCATCGCTACACCTCACTGCTCTTCCGCCCATCGCTACACCTCACTGCTCTTCCGCCCATCGCTGCAGCGTATCATCGGAGGTGCGGTGGTGCTTCATGACGTCCGTCTCGTACCGCCTCCCGCCGCCACAGCCCCAAGATCCTCAGAGCCTCTCAGCCCCACAATTCCTCTAACTTCTGAGCTTGATTTGTTCACTGCCCCTGCGCCCATCGCCGCACCTCACCGCCCTTCAGCCCACCATTGTAGCATGTCATCGAAACAACCAGACTGGCGGCGGTGCTTCATAATGTCCGTCTCGTACCCCCTGCCGCCCCCACAGTCCCACAACCCCACAGCCTCACGGCCACACAGTCCCTCAGATTCTAGGCGCGTATTGCTCACTGCTCTTCCGCCCATCGCTTCAGTGTGTCATCAGAGTAACCGGCCAGCCGGCGGTGTTTCATAATGTCCGATTCATACCCCCTGCCGCCCCCACAGGCCCATGACCCCGCCAGGAACACGTTTGCATGCGCACACACCAGCTTGTCTAGAATGGCCACCACGCCTGGAGGAGGGAACGGGAGAGAAGAAGGCAGTGAAAAGGTGTTCTCATATCATACCCCCTGCCGCCCCCATAGCAGTGTGGAGGAGGGCGGTCAGAGTGACCCCTTACGCGCCCTTCATACACCTACCTGGGTCGAGCTCCTTCACTTGCGTTATGACTTCATTGATCATCACAGTGCCATGCACGTTCACATGCACAGCCGTGTGGTAGAGGGCGGTCAGAGCTGCCCCTCACACTCCCCTCTCCCGCCACGCCACGCCACCCACCCAGGTCAAGCGCGTTCACTGCCGGCATGTCACCATCAATCATCACGGTGCCATGCACGTTCGCATGAACAGCATTGGTCAGGGGTCAGGGGTCTTGAAGCATAAACCACTGGTCCACTGCACCATCTCACCTGGGTTACTACCTGGGCAACCCACATCCACCCGCACCCACCTGGGTCGAACTCGTTGACCTCCGGCATGATCTCATCGATCATAACAGTCCCGTGCACGTTTCTTCTCAGGCGGTGCAGCGCAGCGGACGACGATTTGAGCACGCGGCTGTCCCCGTCGTACCACTGAACCATCTCCGTCCACGAGTCGGACCGCGCCGGGGCGGCAGACTCGTTGAACGGCACGTCGGCTGCGATGAACACCGATGGACCACTGCCACTGCCCGTGCTGCTGTTGCCACCGCTGCTGCTGCTACTGGGGGGGTTGGTGCTGTTGCCACCGGTGGAGGAGTGAGAGAGCGAGTCCCGGACGGAGGTGATGAGGCGCTCAGCCTCGCCCACACACCAGTCCAGCCGCTGCTGCACCATGCTTGCGTTCGCCTTGCCGCCCTGACTCACCATGTCCTCTTGCTGCACAATTTGGCACAGGGAGAGAGGGGGAAACAGCTTTTTTTCGGCGATTCAGAGGGGAGTAGGGCTCCAGCTGTGATTCAACACTCCTGCCAAGGCCGAGGCCTTGCTGCCCCCACTCACCATACTCTCTTGCTACCACACGACTAGGGAAGAGGGACGGGTGTGGTGTCACGGAAAAGGGTGAGAGTACTCGGGAAGAGTTGCCTCTCCTCGTTGCCTGCCTGGCCTTCCTGCCCACCCCAGTCCCTCTCCCTTCTCCGTTCTCCCCTCCCCCTCTGTCCCCCTCCCATCTCATCGCTTGAAGCACCCATAATGCAGAGCCTAGCACATAGCAAACATAGCCAGGGCGGCACAGGCAGATTCCACCATGCAAGGGAATCACTTGTGAGAATTCGCATAACAGAGCTCAGCATGCAAGGGCCCAGGACGGCTCGCCAGCCGGCACACAGCAGCGACCGCACGGCGCTCGTTCCTCCACTCTCTGCCCCCTCCCTCACTCCCTCGTTGCTTCTCCTCTCACCGCGTGCCCCTCCTTCTCATTCCCTCTCTGTGCTAACTCACCACTCGGAAAGCCATGAACTTGGAATGGAAGTGATCAGCAATGAGCGGGCGAGGCAGGAGCGCCAGCAGGCGCTCAGCCGTGGCATGCAGGTAGCCTCTTAGACCTTGCTTCCCCTCCCCTCTTGCCACCCATCCCCCCACTCACCACTCTGAAAGCGATGAACTCGGAGCGGAAGTGAACAGCAATGAGCGGGCGAGGCAGACGTGCTAGCAGCCGCTCAGCCGTGGCATGCAGGCTCTTTTGGTACGGCAGCATGGGCAGCGCAATGTCGTCCGTGTGCGGGTGGAACTTCACTCGCTCCCACGTCGTCTTGAACCACACCACCACATCCCTGTTGCTCCTGGTGTGTGGCCGTGTGGGGGTATGAGCGTGGTGGAGTGGGATAGTGGAAAACAAATGGAGTGGAGCGGTACGGCAGCATGGGCAGAACAATGTCGTCCGTGTGAGGGTGGAACTTCACTCGCTCCCTCCCAGGTCGTTTTGAACCACACCACCACGTCCCTGTTGCTCCTGGTGAGAGATAGAGAGTGGTACGGGTGGGTACACGTGGGTCCGCGTGGGTATGGGTGCACACGGATGTGAGTGGTGTGGTGGTCTGTGCTGGAGTGGAACTGCACTCGCTCCCAGGTCGTCTTGAACCACTCCACCACGTTTCTATCGCTGCTGGAGTGCGGAGAGGGATACAGAGTGGTATGCGTGGGTATGGGTACACGGTACACGTATGCGAGAGGTGGTCCGTGCGAGGGTATGGGCTTGGAGTGGGGCATGCAGTGGGGCATGCAGTGGGGCATGCAGTGGGGCATGCAGTGGGGCATGGAATGGGATGCAGGTAACATGGGAAGGTCTGTGTGTGGGTGCTGATACAGCTTGACACAGGAGGAGCGGCAAGAGGAGAGGGAAGATCCGCGTTCCACACGGGTTACCCCCGGAGGAGCCTTCGCATGCTAGCGTGTTCAAACACTAGCAAGCCCATCCCATCCCATCCCATGCCATCCCATCGCCTCACACCGCACTGCACACACACATACCACACGTTGAGCGAGAGAGCCATCGCGTCGCCCCAGGCAGGTATCTTCACGCCCAGAGTGAATAGGGGCAAAAAGTACCACTCCCTCCCATCCCATCCCATCCCATCCCATCTCCTGACACCGCACTGCACACGCACGTACCACGCCTTGAGCGTGAGAGCCATGGTGTCGTCCCGGGCAGGCATCTTGACGTCCAGCGTGTTGGCCTCCAGAGGCACGTGCCCCATGGCGAATGGCAGCAGCTGCCCCAGGAACTCCGACGCCAGCTCTGACGGGGGGAAAAGAGAGGCAGCAGAGTGCATTGGGAGGAGAGAGAGGAGAAACAAGAGGGAGCGGGAAGACAGTGAGTGTTAGCCTCCCCTGGCGGGAAGACAGTGAGTGTTAGCCTCCCCTGGCGGGAAGACAGTGAGTGTTAGCCTCCCCTGGCGGGAAGACAGTGAGTGTTAGCCTCCCCTGGCGGGAAGACAGTGAGTGTTAGCCTCCCCTGGCGGGAAGACAGTGAGTGTTAGCCTCCCCTGGCGGGAAGACAGTGAGTGTTAGCCTCCCCTGGCGGGAAGACAGTGAGTGTTAGCCTCCCCTGGCGGGAAGACAGTGAGTGTTAGCCTCCCCTGGCGGGAAGACAGTGAGTGTTAGCCTCCCCTGGCGGGAAGACAGTGAGTGTTAGCCTCCCCTGGCGGGAAGACAGTGAGTGTTAGCCTCCCCTGGCGGGAAGACAGTGAGTGTTAGCCTCCCCTGGCGGGAAGACAGTGAGTGTTAGCCTCCCCTGGCGGGAAGACAGTGAGTGTTAGCCTCCCCTGGCGGGAAGACAGTGAGTGTTAGCCTCCCCTGGCGAACGGTAGTAGCTGCCCCAGGAGCTCCGAGGCTAGTTTTGACCAGGGGAGGAGAAGCAGAAGGGAGTGGAGAGGGGAGGAGAGGGAATGCATGCACGCATGTACGCAACGCATGTGAGTGTTGGCCTCCAGAGGCACGTGCCCCATGGTGAATGGTAGCAGCTGCCCCAAAAACTCAGAAGCCAATTGTGAAGCGGGGATAGGAGAGGACTTTTGAGACGTCTCAATTGTGAAGCGGGGATAGGAGAGGACTTTTGAGACGTCTCAATTGTGAAGCGGGGATAGGAGAGGACTTTTGAGACGTCTCAATTGTGAAGCGGGGATAGGAGAGGACTTTTGAGACGTCTCAATTGTGAAGCGGGGATAGGAGAGGACTTTTGAGACGTCTCAATTGTGAAGCGGGGATAGGAGAGGACTTTTGAGACGTCTCAATTGTGAAGCGGGGATAGGAGAGGACTTTTGAGACGTCTCAATTGTGAAGCGGGGATAGGAGAGGACTTTTGAGACGTCTCAATTGTGAAGCGGGGATAGGAGAGGACTTTTGAGACGTCTCAATTGTGAAGCGGGGATAGGAGAGGACTTTTGAGACGTCTCAATTGTGAAGCGGGGATAGGAGAGGACTTTTGAGACGTCTCAATTGTGAAGCGGGGATAGGAGAGGACTTTTGAGACGTCTCAATTGTGAAGCGGGGATAGGAGAGGACTTTTGAGACGTCTCAATTGTGAAGCGGGGATAGGAGAGGACTTTTGAGACGTCTCAATTGTGAAGCGGGGATAGGAGAGGACTTTTGAGACGTCTCAATTGTGAAGCGGGGATAGGAGAGGACTTTTGAGACGTCTCAATTGTGAAGCGGGGATAGGAGAGGACTTTTGAGACGTCTCAATTGTGAAGCGGGGATAGGAGAGGACTTTTGAGACGTCTCAATTGTGAAGCGGGGATAGGAGAGGACTTTTGAGACGTCTCAATTGTGAAGCGGGGATAGGAGAGGACTTTTGAGACGTCTCAATTGTGAAGCGGGGATAGGAGAGGACTTTTGAGACGTCTCAATTGTGAAGCGGGGATAGGAGAGGACTTTTGAGACGTCTCAATTGTGAAGCGGGGATAGGAGAGGACTTTTGAGACGTCTCAATTGTGAAGCGGGGATAGGAGAGGCAGCACATGCAAGCACGAGGACGCAAGAGGAGAGTGACAGCATGGCCGTGTTGGCCTCCCGAGGCACATGCCGCATCCATGGCATGGCATGGCATGGCATGGCATGGTAGCAGCTGCCCGAGAAGCTCCGAGGCTAGCTCTCACTAGGGGAGGGCGCACAAGGGAAGCAAAGGTGCATAAGCATAGGTTTAGGGCGATTGCACCCACATGAAGCCCACGGAGGGGTTGAGAAGGGCAGGAGTGTGTGTGTGTGTGTGTGTGTGTGTGTGTGTGTGTGTGTGTGTGTGTGTGTGTGTGTGTGTGTGTGTGTGTGTGTGTGTGTGTGAGTGAGTATGCATGAGAGAGTGTGACACAGGAAGGGGTGAGCGTACCGTAGTGGAAGGCAGTGCGCTCGAGGTAGGGCGACTGCACCCACATGAAGCCCACGGAGGGGTTGGGGAGGGCAGGAGTGTGTGTGTGGGGGTCGGACGAGGGGGGAGTGCGTGCGTGCGAGTGTGAGTGTGTGAGTAGAGTATGCGTGAGAGAGAGAGTGACACAGGCGGGGGTCAGCGTACCATAGTGGAAGGCAGTGCGTTGGAGGTAGGGCGACTGCACCCACATGAAGCCCACAGACGGGTTGGGCAGGGCAGCGCGAGCGAGCAGCAGGAAGAGCTGCGGCGCCACCCACTCGGATGTGGCGGCCAGCTTGGTGAGGTCCCAGTAGGCACAGAGGGGTAGGGAGCGGCCCAGCGACAGGTGGCTCCGACTGGCCTGTTGTGAGGGGTGGAGTGGGTTGGAATGGGGTCAGATGCAGTACAAGGAGGAAACGGGTAGGGACTCATTCAAGCAGGCACCCACTCTGCTGTGGCCGCCAGCTTGGTGAGATCCCAGTAAGCGCAGAGGGGCAGGAAGCGACTGGCCTGTTGAGAGGGGTGGCTGCGACTGGCCTGTTGAGAGGGGTGGCTGCGGAGCAGGGGAGGAAGGAGACGGATTGGCATGCGATGTCGTGCATAGTATGACGTGGCATTGGCAGAGGGTGTGACGTGGCCCAGACAAAGCGACGGACGGAGAGAGGGAACGCACGAGGATGTGGTTAGACATGTGAGCCAGCTGCGCCGCCTCTATGGTGTGGCTCCACGCATTGCCCAGCTGCTCCTAGTGGCTGTTACCCAATTACCCCATCACACACGCCCAATGACCCCACCACCCACCCACCTTGGGCAGCACGAGGGCGCGGTTGGGCATCGGCGCCAGGCGCGTGGCCTCGATGGAAGAGGGTCTGCACGTTGCTCAGCTGCTCCCAAAAGCCGTGTACCACCCTGTCACACACTTACCCGGTTCTTTTGTTAACCTAGTGCTCTACCGCCCCCCACCCACCTTGGGAAGCACGAGGATGCGGTTGGACATCTGAGCGAGGCGCGCCGCCTCGATGATGTGCGTGCGCGCGTTGCTCAGCTGCTCCTCCGACATGGCGAACACCAGGTACCGCCGCCGCGGGAAGTCCTGATGCGGGAGTGGGGGAGGAGGGAGAAGTGGAGGAGGGGAAGAGGTGAAGAGCCTTTTGAGGCGCCTCGAAAACGGCTTCTTGGGCATGGCAAACACCAGGTGCTCGCGGCGAGAGACGTGCTACAGGGGAGTGGGGGGGAGAACGGAGGGGTGAAGACAAGCCAGCATCAGTGAGCATTAAGAGGCATGATCCATACAGAGAGCGTGGCGAAGGGCATGTGCGGCACGGGCCAGCACGCCTCAGGCCAGTCACCGCACGCTGACGTGGCAGCACCGCTGCCGTTTCGAATGCTGGCCAGCAGCCCGTCCTCCACCTCCCGCGCGCGCGCACACACAGCGTCGATCCCGGCGGTGATGTTCTCCATGCGCGTCTGGTTGTCCGCCAGCATCTGTCGAACGTACACGCTGCTCGTCAGTCGCGCCAGCACGCCGCGTTTCCACCCCTCCGTGCAGATCTGCCCCACACCGCCCGACTGCTGCCTCTCCACCTCTTCTTCTGGTAGCGGGACGGCTTTTAGCGGATCGTTCGGGAATTGCTGAGTCCCTGACGCGCCTGGATTTATCCGCCATACAAACGCGTTCTTTAAGGACGTGAAGGAGTTGGGTTTGCAGCTGGAACGGATTGCTGGGTCGTTGCTGCTGCAGTTACCCTGTAACTCGCGTTCTCTCGCGAGTTGAGCCCACTGTTGCAACGCGTTACAGAGGCTGGCGTTACAACTCGTAACCTTAGGCATTACATCCTGTACAGTGTCGTTTTTACTCGGAACATAAACGTATTGTGTATCGGAGTGACTGCGAAGGACATCCACGCATGAATCTGAGAAATTGAACTTCGTGCGTTTTATCTCGACGGACGCGAGCCAGGCGCTGTCCCGATCCTCGATATGAGTGTCTCCGATGAATTCAATAACAGCCGCATGAGGTCGACCGAAGGAGAGGGGAAATTCTACATATAAAAGGGCCTCGCATATTAGAATGGCTGCTAAGGCGAGAAGTACGGGAGTCGGTAGTGACAAACACCAAACAGGCCGCTTTAATTGCCAATTTACTAAGGGTTGGCAAAGGAGAGGTGTCTCTAATGTGAACGACGGCTCTTCCTCGTCCCCTCTAACGTCGTCTTGCGCTCGCATGATCACGATTTGCAAGCCTCGATTGCTTGAAAGCCCTTAGAAGAAAGCCTAAACACGAGGCGGAACCTAGGTCGTCACAAAAGGCGAAGTGTGTGAGCCTGCTATGACATAATTTTCAAATGTGAGGTGTGACAAAACTGCTCCGAGATAAGCGATCTGATGTACATGTACTGCGATCACCAGTTTAGGCGACACGCAGCTACAACCTTTTAGAAAGACTTGCTACTACAACACAACTGGAATTCCTGTGCCGTATGGTGCGGACTTACTAAGGTGAGTCGGAAAAGAAAGTGCGGTGCGTTGGTTTGCCTTGGCTTCTGTCTCACAGGGAGTACGTCATGTCGCACCACGTCAAAGGCAGCTCAGGGAGCCGACTCTCGAAGTGTGTGTACGTTTTCAGCTGGTTTACAGTTCATTCTGTGCGGTTTATCATCTTACGTCACGGTGCCAAACGGTGAGAAATAGCAACCACTTTGCACCGTCTGGTATCGTTTGAAAACACGACGGATGAACTGTAAACTAACTGTAAATCTACGCGCTACTCGCCCTTAAAGCTCGCGGCCCAAATTGTACAGCTTTACTAAAGTTGCATGTTGAGAGGTTTTTTTTTTTTTTTTTTTTTTTTTTTTTTTTTTTTTTTTTTTTTTTTTTTTTTTTTTTTTTTTTTTTTTTTTTTTAAATATGTTAAGATATACACCGATGATGCTAGTGCATACAAACATATATCAGTCGTAACTGAGCGTGAGAGGCCCGGCAGCGTGCCAGCCTCAGGGGACGACTCTAAGGGGGATGCAGTGCCCCTCGCGCAAGATTCCACAGCGCGCCAAAGCGATGGGACCATTTCCAGCCCTTGCCATTCAGAGACCGGACACGTCCAAGGAGCCGACCCTCCTGTTCTGCCAGCGCGTATGTCTTCCCGCCCTGCCTCAAGTCACCCTTCATGTTCAGCTTTATCCCTGTTGCCCGAGTGTACACCCGCACATGGAGCCTGAAAGCTGCTTCAATCCTCCTCAGCACCCGCCTGGCCCGAAACCTCTTGCCTCGAAACACGCAATCACACCGTTCTGCCCAAATCTGGTGTATTGCGATTGCCGAGAGAGATGCTTCCGGAAAAGCTGAGGTGGAAGCGGTGTTGCCAAACAGTAGGTCACCCAAGCTGTCAACATGCCTCGTCGGATTCAGCATGCGCAGAGCCTTCCGAACTGCCCCCACAACCGTCTGGATCCTTGGACAGGTGTAGAGGCAATGTTCCAGAGTTTCAAACTCCCCGCAATGCGGGCAGACCGGCTTTCCACTCAGGAAGGAAAGCCGTTCGCCCACCTGAAGGTTGAGACTGTGAATTCTCAGCAGCACATCCCGCGGTCGGTTCGGCGTCACCGGCGAGTCCCGAATTTTCACAACCCTTTTCCAGGCAATGGCTCCTGCCCATCTGCCCGCCCAGAGCTCCCGTTTGGCCGATTGATGTTTCGATTGTTGCCAGTTCCCCTTCAACTCCTTCAGCGATGGTATCCCCCCACCACTGAAAGCCGCTGTGCGCTGTAGCGGAGTGCGGAGCTGGGTGGTGGGTGCACAGGATTGCTCGGCTGAGAGGAGAAGCAGTTTCCAGCTCTGCGGTGCAGCCTCCCACGCCCGTAGAGCAAGCTTTGCCTGCTTCGAGCCACCGAGCTCCCTCGCTAGGGTTTTGACATCCTTCACACACCAGCCCCCGTCCTCACCCGCGACCAGCAGGTTACCCAGACGCACCTCCCACAATTTTCCTGCGGCTTTCTGGCTGCCCACTGGAGTCGTGCCATTCATCAGGATATGGCGGTTGAAAACGATCCGTTCCTTCGCAGCTTCCTCCCGTGATAATTCAAGCGACGTGCTGGCGAGCGGCGACTGCATGAAGTTAGCGCACGCAAGCTTCCACCGCTCGCTTTTCCCGCGCCAGCATTTGAGCAGCTTCACGTGGGCGACGAAAGTGTCCGTTCCCAGCGGCAGGTCCGCAGCTTGGAGCATGATGTCGCGTTTCAGCGCGTTTGTCTCGGTGAGCAGCAGCCCGATCTTCCTGGCAATTAAGCAGGTAAGTGCAATTTCAGGGTCCTTCACACCGACGCCCCCCTCTTCCCTGGCCATGTACAGCAGCTCTCTGCTCCACAGTATGAATTCCTTGTCGGTAGAGGCCCGGTTTCCCGACATGAAATTGTGCGTCAGTTTCAGTATCCTCCCCCAGATATCCATCGGCGGCGGGTACACCTGAGCCTGAAAGAAGATTATCGGTGAGACGTAGCAGTTGATCACCGCAGCACGCGCGCCAGTTGTAAGGTGCTGCGCCTCCCACTGCGACAATTTCCGCTTAATCTGTGCGAAAGCCTTCTCCCATGTAGGATTGCAGCTTCCAGCAGGAGTCACCCACACCCCCAGCAGCCTTTCTGCCTCATCGGCTTTCGCCCATTTGAAACCATCGGTCTTCCAGGGCTGCCTGCCCAGATTCGACCCCAGAGGTAAGACAACTGACTTCTCCTTGTTAGTGGCGAGACCTGACTCCCCTGCAAACTCTTCTAACAGCTTCTCTGCCTCTGCAATCTGCACCTCCCCCTCCAGGATAAGAGTTGTATCGTCGACGTACCCAAGGTACGCCAGCCGCTGATCACCCTCGGAAACGCCTATCCTCCGGTTCACCGCTTCTTGCGCTAGCGGCTCCACCGCGCACAAAAACAGGTAAGGTGCAAGGGGGCAGCCCTGGCGCACCCCCGAGACCACATCGACCGCTTCACCATTCCAACCATTAACCAACAGACTTGTCCGTGTGTTCTCATGCAGGCCCCGAATCCATCCGACAAATCGGGGAGGAAAACCCATCTTCTCCAGCACCGTAAACAGGAATCCCCGCGACACAGAGTCGAAGGCCTTCCTGAAGTCAACGAGCAGGAGGTACCAATCTTTGTCCTTGTTTTTGGCTGCTTCAATAATATCCGCCACCAGCCCCACAGCATCCGACAACCTCCTCCCGGGTAAGAAGCCAAACTGCTCCGGTGAGACGACCTCCGAGAGCGCTTTCTTCATCCTGTCTGCTACCACACGCGCTATCACTTTGTAGGTGAAACTGAGCAATGTGATTGGACGGTAGTTCTCCAGCTGATCTCTGCCCCCTTTCTTGTGCAGCAGGATGGTCACCGCGTCTTTCGTGGAGGTTGGAAGGGACGCCGTGTCCGAGAAGCTTTTCACCAGCAACATGAAGTGTTTGCCCAAGATGTCCCAGTGCGCTTCAAAGAGCTCCTTTGGCAAGCCGTCCCGACCAGGAGCCTTATTTTTCGTCATCGACTGAAACGCGCGCTTAACCTCCTCTTCCGACCACTCAGCTGTCAGCGACTCCGCCACTGCTGACGACATCCTTCTGTCCGCCGAGGGTTCCCACTCAGATAAGACCGTCTGTCTGTCTGCTCCAAACAGCTGCCGGTAGTACTGCGAGGCTGCATCCAAAATGCTTTTGTTGTCACTAACCATTGTGCCTCCCACGTTTAACTCCGTGATTTGCGTGCGTGCCTTCCGGCCCTTAATCTTCGCAGATAAAAAAGGTGATGCGACTTCCCCCAACGTCACCTCCTTCATACCGGCCATCACGTGCAGTCTCTCCTGCCGCGACTGCTGATAGCTTCTCAGTTGGAGCTCCCTTTCACTCAGCAGGTCCTTGAGCCGGACGCAACTCGGGTCCCCCAGCCACGCTTGTTTCAGATAAGCAACCGCCTGATGAAGAAAGGACAACGTGGCGCGAACCCTCTTACTCTCCTCTCTGGCGTAAGCCTTGAGCCCCGCGTTCAGTCTCGCGATTAGCAACTCGTAATTGCCACCCGATTCCTCCATCTGATTCGACACCCGCTCAATCACCTTTCTGACACCCGGTCTCCCCACCATGTATGCAGGAAGCCTCCAGAGGCCCGGTCCCGTCTGCACTTGCGTGCTCATCCTGAAGGCCACCTTAATCGCGAAGCTGTGATCCGAGATTGGGTCGGCAGGCATGATGTGGGAGGCGAACTCAACATGCAATAGCAGAGATTGCGAGATGAGCGCGCGGTCTATGCGCGAGCTGGTCTGGCAGGCGTGTGAGTAGAAAGTGAACTCCCGCTTGAAGGGATGCAGAACGCGAAAGGCATCCGATAAACGGACGGCACTGCAGCGCTGGTACAACTCATCATTCTCCTTGGTCGTCCCCTTCCTGGAAGTCCTGTCCAGCAGCGGATCCTCCACCAGATTCAGATCCCCGAGGACAAGCAGGTGAGCGCCAGGCGGTACACCGTCAACCACTGGGCCCAGGACCCGACGGATGAAGGACTTCCTGTCCGTCACGTCCGCCGGGAAATACACTGCTACTAAGGTGATGTGAAAGGCGTCAAGCTGCACGTCCGCTTTGATCAGTCGGCCTGACGGGTGAATCAAAATGTTATGAAGTGATAAACCTTGTCTGCGACAGATCAGCGCAACACCGCCGGCTTTGGCAGTTGGTGAGGCAACTAAAGTCCTAGGCTGTTTAAGAGAGTTCCAGTATGGGTGGTCGTCTGCTAATCTTGAGTCTGAGAGTATAGTGATATCAGCTGCTTGCCTGATCCAGTTCTTCGTACGCTGTTGCTTGTTCCCGTCCCCCAGGCCGTTCACATTCAGGCCTGCTACTGTGAGAAGTTTTTTTGTACTCATTTGATCACTGCTTGATAGCCTCCCCTCATCCACAGGCTGGTGAAACATGCAACAGCTATGACAGAACAGATGACGGGAACAGCTGAAGAGCTACTGGTCAACCGATCCAGGTCAACAGTTAGATCCCGTACTCCTTGCGGATGGTGTTCAGGTTCAGCTTCTCGAGGGAGAGACGAGTGGCAGCACCCAGCTTCTCTAACCCCAGCAGATGACTTGCAGAAGTGATGTGGTCTGCAGCAGTCATGAAAGATTTGCCGTGCGCTTTCCCACAGCTGGCCTGGGTGCAGAGCCACTCCTCCCTGTTGCTCCCCGTCGAGATCAGAACAAAGGCCACATCCATGAGGAGAGGGGTGACAAGCGGAGAAGTGCGAAGAGAAGCAGCTGCGAGAGGCAAGCGAGATGTCAGAAGCCGAAGAAGGTAAGAAGCAACAAGAACAACCCCGACAACAGAACTGTAAGAGGCTGTTACCGTTAATCCTGTGTACCTGACCCACTGTGAGACTCCACTTCCCTATGTTATTCCGACGCTCCGTGACATAGACATCATGAAACTTGTCATAGTGATGTCCGCCACAGAGCGTGCAAGATAGCAAAGGGTAGTGGGCCAGCAGCGTCGTCCCGCCGAGCAGCTGATGACGAAACTCGTGTCGCCAGCGATGCTTGTCCCCCGCGTGCGGGATCACCAAGCCCTTGATCTTATCAGTGTCAGCGCCCGTGACCGGATGCAGCACGCGGTGGAAGCAGTGACCCTCGCTGAACGCGGACCGCTTGCGAACTTTCAGCTGGTGGACAGCCATCACATCCTTGACCAGTTCCGGCGGAATGTCAGCAGGTACACCCTTAAAGTAAACTTCCAGCATCTGCGGGTTAGCCGCCTTTGTACGAACGTAAGCCGGATCTTCCTGGTGAAGCCAGAAGCAGTGAATAGTCAAGCCATTCGGTCGCTTGTGGTCCACACTCATCTGCTTGACATTGTTCGCATCTGCTTCGTGCAGGAAGGAGACCTGGAGTCTGCTGTAACGTGACTTCGCGACATATGCAGGCAACAGCTCCTGAAACTTCACTGTGGTAAGAACACCGTCAGTAAAGATATGCGACCAAACACGCTTCATCAGCATCCTGACGGTAATAATAACAGAGGCAATCTCATGAGACGGAATGACCGGGAAGAGCAGTATCGCCGTGGACCGAAGATGCGATGCCGATCCTTTCTCATGATCAATTTCCAGCTCTTCGTCAGAGTCGTCCTCAATGAAGGTGTCATCAGGTACGACCGTAGCCAACGCCTTCAGCTTATCCTCAATGGATAATCCCGAGCTACCCGCAATGACTTCAGCTTCAGATGGCAGATTCTTCTCAATGTCTGACTTGCCGGTTGTCGTTTGCTTGGATGCAGCATCAGGCCCACCCAAAGTGGTTTCAGACGGCGGCACTTCGACGGCGGTCTTAGCGCGTGACCCTTTCGGCGGCATTGTGCAATGATGAACCAAAAACGGCAAAAACACAGAGCTGACGAGCTGATGAAGAGAATATGCCGGTGGTCTGAGCACAGAACTGACATATAGCCTGCCATTGCCATTGTTAGCGTAGACAGCTGACCAGTGCTCGTAACTCTGGTGTTGTGAAACCGAGGATAGAACCTCAGGATCGCGTCCATAGACGTAATCCAAACCACCAGTAATGTTAGCCCTTGGTAGTTGTTCCAGAGTGCCAGCAGAGCACCTAGAGAAGCCCGCGCAGACCTTGGGCTTAGTCGCTTGCACCAGTGAGATACTCCCTAGAGCATTCGATATAATGTTCGCCTGATGAACATAAAAAATATATAGGCTGCTTCGTAAGGATGTAACGGATTCAATGCTGGTGAAATTAAAGCCATCAGGTGGCCAGGCTTCACGCAATGTGCTTGTCAGGCAAGTGTCAGGCAGCCATGGCGGCCTTGTCATACTCTTTGATGCTGATTTGTCAATCATGACGCGATATCCTTCCCGGCAAGGTGCTGTACGTAATCCTCCAGTCGATGCATGTTGAGAGGTGAGGGAGCAGGGTTGGCTAGTCGAGGTGTTGGGTGGGTTGAGGGCTTTGGTTTCGCCCAACTTCTCGCCAATCTCAAACACATTTCGCTGACTTAGTAGACCCCAGGGGCCACTTCGCGTTTGGTTGCATGAGTCCCATATTGCACAAATACTATCCTTGCCAGTTTCCCACCCAACCCCCTCAGCAAACACTGTTTCAATTTTGCTAGCCAATCAGCTCAGTGTTTCAAATTAACTAGCCAATCAACTTCCTTCGTACAACCCGTAACCTCAACTCGCAAAACCAGCACCTGCAAAACAACAATCAATCAACCTTACTAAGGGTGCGTTCCTGGTTCGTGGCAGGAGCACTGTTCATGCTACTGTTGGTGGCAAGCGTGGTGTGCGCTTGCCACCAACTTTGGGACCGAAGCGCGCGCGCCTCGATGTTGGTGGCAGCTCAAAAAACATTGTGCGACACATACACGCGAAACATCCGAACCAATCACAACAACGCAAATACAGAGCACCAAGCGGTCAACCGGCTGCATGAGAAGTCACGACTCATGAACCAACCAGCCATTGCATTGGCCGAGACGCAATCAAACGAAACTTGTAAACTAGCAGCCATCCATGACTTGACTACAACTCCCTCCTGCAAACCAAATACCACAAACTGTAAACTCAAGCATGCGTCGGTGCAGTCACGGTTATAGAGCACTGGCGAGAAGCACACAACCACACCTGGTAAAGGATCTAGCCATGCCGCAAAGGCTGGGTCTTCTCCTCGTGTTAGCCCTAGCTGTCTTGTTCGATTTCTATAGACAGCACTTCCACCTCCTGGCCGTTAGCGCGGGTGTGCAGTGGATCACCATGCAGGGCGTCGCTGCAGAATCGGACTCCGCGCAGCGCGCAAATCGCGATCGCCTCCAGCGTGCACGCAAAGCGCGCCGTTCCCGCCGTATCTCGGAATGGATGGACGACCTGCAGGTGATGGACGACGACGACTTCATCAACATGTTCCGCATATCGCGAGAGGTGTTGGCGGAGATTACTCCCGCGATGGCTCAGCCTATGAGCCTTTGCGTGGATCGTTACGGCATCCCGGTGGAGATGTGCTGCTTGATTCCGATCAAGTATTTCGCCTCTGCAATGCCGTACATAGACATGGCTATTTACTTCGGCATTCCTAAGTCTATCCTGCACAAGATTGTCGATGCTTTTCTCTTGCATTTCCCACGGCGGTTCAAACGGACGTGGGTGCGCTTCCCAACACATGACGAGATGGAGGACATGGCTGCTGAGTTTAAAGCGGTTAGGGGGCTGCCAAACGTCATAGGCGCTATTGACGGCACACACATCGAGATCAAGGGATTGGAGAATCACCGGCACGAGTATTACAACCGCAAAGGCGTCTATTCCACGCAGCTACAAGTTACATGTGACAGCAAAGGCTACATCTGGGACTATGTTGTAGGGCATCCTGGCTCCATGCACGACCAGGGCGTCTTCCAGCACTCTGACCTGCACACACGACTCGAGCGAGGTGACATTGCGCCTTTCCAGATTGTCGGCGATGCAGCATACCCGCTCCGCGACTACTGCCTCACACCAGTCAACGCCTCGCGCAGATGCCTCATGAAAAGCTGGGAGCAGACGTACAACTACGTCCACTCCGCAACCCGCATGGTCGTTGAGCGGACATTCGGCGCACTCAAACAGAGGTGGCGACTCTTCAGCAAGCGACACGAATGCAAGCTGACCCGCGTCTGCGCCGGAACCGCCTTCATTATCATATTGCACAACATGATCCTGCACCATGACCAGCCACGGAGGATGACAGAAGACACAAACAGCTGGAGGGAGGTGACAGGCATCGGCCCGCCGTGGTACCACCGGAGCGGCATGCTTGCATACAGGTGGCAGCCGGCTGGTTCTGAAACCCAGGCAGGTTATCGTGCGCGCCGTAAGCATTTCGGCAAACACATGCATAGAGCTTACCGCAGGAGGCACCGCCCCTGGCGCAATGACCGCGCCGTCGGCTAGCGAGACTGCATGTCATCCGGCGACGCCCCTTCATCTTCTTCTGGCGCATCTGCCAGCTCCCTGTCAACCAAGGCCGCATTCACCTCGTTGCCCGCGTCGTTGGCGATGGCAGGTGGTTGTGCAGGTGCAGGTACCGTCGCCTGTAGGGGCGGTGCTGGAGGGGGTCGCCACATCCCCGCCGCCATGTGTATTGCGGCGATGAGCAGCTGCGTTGCCTCGCTCAGCTGCCTCATGGCTTGCCCGTTGCACGCATTCAGGGTGTCGGAAATCACATTGGCGGCCGCCATGCTCGCGGTCTCGTTCACGCGTGAACGCCGTGCCGGTACGGGGCTGGGCGTGGCTGGAAAGGGGGGGCAGGGCCGGGAGGTAGACATTTGATGTAATTGAATGTTGTACGTATCTTGTTGCTGCATTGACATGCCCGGGATTTTGCAGATCACGCATCTTTGAATCCCTAACAAACGTCTGCACATACCACAAGTGATGCTTTGCAAAAAATGAACATACCACGTGTGCCTTGGAAGAGCCAATAGACACCCTGTCGTATATGACGAATGGGGCTTCATGAACAACTGTTACCTTCAATGGCGGCCGCGCGACGAGGCATGCGTCGTTGCCGACCACGGGGCACGGGGGTTGTGGTACCCCCCTCGGGCATATCGGCGTCGAGCTGGAGCGGGGCTTGCGGGTCGACGTGGCTTTCACCAGCGCCTCCGCCTTCGACGACGTGAGGCTTGACAGTTGCAGGGATGCGTTTGAGCAGGTATACGTACTCAAACCAGGGCTTCTTTCTCTTCAGTTTCCGCCCGCTTGTCCCGTTGTTGCGCAGAGTGTCACGGTACTCCGCCTCCATGCGTTTCCAAGCGTGTTGCATGGCAGTGCTGTTGCGCCTCCACTTGGTGCCGCTTTTTTTCATGTGCGCGCGCAACTTCTTCCAATACTGGTTGCCCTGCTTACCCCGCATCTGCTTCAGATCTTCGCGGGTGTACCATTTGGCCGCAGCCAATGCCGTGAGCTCTTCGTCGGTCCAAGCGCGCTTAGTCTTGGAATTGCGCTTCCGCTTGCTATTACTAGGTCCGGCCTCCGAGGCATCCGGGTCCGACGCCGACTCGTCTTCGTCGCTTTTTGAAGCGGCTTTGGAGTTGTCGCTGTCGCTATCGCTGCCGCTCGACGACACAATCTCTTCCAGTTCGTCG
The DNA here is from genome assembly GCA_948144175.1 of Closterium sp. NIES-65. Taxonomy (NCBI): domain Eukaryota; kingdom Viridiplantae; phylum Streptophyta; class Zygnematophyceae; order Desmidiales; family Closteriaceae; genus Closterium; species Closterium sp. NIES-65. The sequence continues at coordinate 72,768 of CANXME010002345.1, forward strand.
GACGAGATGTCAGTGTCCCCTCCGTCCGAGCTGTCGGCGCCGTCAGCCCGCGATGAGCTAGGTCCTGCTCCGTCGCGCCGAGGAGCGTGTTCGTGCTTGATTTTCCCTCGGTTTCTACCACGCTCCTGCTCTTCTTTCATCCACTAACGTATGGTGGATCCTCCCAGGGCTTGTCATCGTCGGCCTGTTCCTTCCCCTTTCTGCTCGGTTTCTGTTTCCGTGGTGGCATGGTGTGTGCTAGCTATGGGACTATGCTTGCGTGTTGAACGGGTGGAGTTGGGGTTGTGTGACGCGTGAGTTGTGCTATAGTTTTCGTTTCCACAGCATCACGGCGATGAAGGGGATGGTGCTAAACCAGATCTGGACTGGCGGCGCGGGAGATGGATTTACAATTTCGTGGGTTTGGCGCCGGGAATTTTACCGGCCAAACCAACCCTCTGTCTTGTACGTGCGACCAAGGTGGAGATGTACCCCACGTATTGTTTGGCGGGCGATGTGGTGTTGGGAGTTGGGCCACTGTGCCAAATTTTCGCGCAGCCAATCAGCGTGCAGATGGTTGGCGGGTGAATTCTGCCATCAACTTGGTGTGATATGCAGTACGTGGCAGGCGCAAAACACGGCTGCCATCTACAGTTGCCCTGCCACGAACCAGGAACGCACCCTAAGGTTGCCCAGCGCGGCCCGCAATTTGGGGCGCGAGCTTTAAGAAATTCGTCACACGCGGGAACCACTCACGCGCTGAACGCGACTGGCTGACAGTAACGACTCAAGGAAGCCGTGCGATTGAGACACTACTCGGTGAATTCTTGTCTGCACATATAACGGGAGGCATGTGCAATAAGCGATGAGTGTCAGACAGACGGCATTCAGTCCGGCTTGGTGTTACGAGTGCAATTGAGCGAGCGGGCTAGAATTGCACTATCGAATCAAAACAGTACAATGAGCGAAGGATTGAGCGATAACTAAATAGCGAGGACCACAGTGGTAACGGTAACGAGCTGTGGGTGACACGCGACGGGCCTAGAACTAAGGTTGGGACTGTGGTTGGGAAATGTCGAGGCGGAGGCTCGGAGCGCGGGTTACACGCCGAGCCGTGAGGTCGGGGTGCGGCGTGCGAAGGTGGCGGGAGGATTGTCGAAGCAAGGGTTGCGAGTGGTAACGGTGCTGACTGTGGTGCTACAGTGATGTACGCGCTGAGCAGGGCGCGAAGTAAGGAAAATGAATTTTCCTTACACTACCCCCCCCCCCCCTTAAGGAGGACCTCCTTACGAAAGCGCGTGTACATCCCTGAAGTTTCGGCTGCGCAGGTACTCGGTGAGGATAGGGTGACTTTCAATTCTATCCAGGGGGACCCAGTTGTCCTCCGTGGGCGTGCGGTCTTTCCACCGGATCAGAATTTCGATCCTACGAGCTCCCCGTGGGTCACGAACTCGGTGGCTCAAAATCTTTTCGGGTGAGATGATGGGTTCGGTGGGTGGTCGTGTCATGCTGGCTGGGCGGTTGCGAGGCAGTTGGCTTGTGGATGGCACATAAGGGTGAAGCAGGCTGACGTGGAAGGACGGGCTGACGTACCAGTAAGCAGGGAGGAGTAGGTGGGCAGTGACGGGTATGATCATGTGGCTGATGTGGAATGGCCCGCAATATCTGGGGCGGAGTTTTGGGGGAATAGGCAGGCGGAGGTTCTGGGTGTCGAGCAAAACTAGGTCGTCGGGCTGGTAAGTAACAGGTCGGCGGTGTCGGTCGGCGTTTCGTTTAGCGATGATGTTCGATTTTTTAAATGCGTCTGCTGCTCGAGTCCGTGCTGTTAGTAAAATTTCGGCGAATTGTTGCGCTCGTGGCACCGGGTTGTCGGGATTCAGGGTCATGGGTACTGTGGGGTCTTGTCCGTAGTTCAGGTAAAATGGTGACTGTTGGGTCATGGCGGATGGCGAGTTGTTGTACGCGAACTCGATGAGTGGCAGTTGCTGTTCCCACGTGCTTGGGTCGTCGCACGTGGCTCGGATGAGCTGCTCCATGGTCTGGTTTGTCCGTTCTGTCTGTCCGTCTGTCTCGGGATGGTATGAAAAACTGAGCTGTAGACGCGTGCCGAACTACTGCCATAGGTTCCGCCATAAGTTGCTGGTGAATTTCGTATCGCGGTCGCTGATGATCGCTGCTGGTATCCCGTGCAGTCGAACGATGGTGGAGATGAAGAGGCGGGCTGTTTCTTCGGCTGTGATCGATTTCTTGCAGACTGCAAAATGTGCCATTTTCGTCAAGCAATCGACGACGACCAGGATTGCGTCATTCCCACTCGCTCCGGCCGGTAACCCCGTGACGAAGTCCATTGTCACCTGCTGCCAAGCACGCTCTGGGGGTGGTATCGGTTGTAACTGCCTTGCCGGCCGCTTCCGTGATGATTTCATGAGCTAGCAAGTGGGACAGGATGCCACGTGTCGCTGTACGTCAGTCAACATTTCGGGCCAGTAATAATACCGATCAGCTGCTGCCGTGTTTTCTCTACCCCGAAATGTCCCAAGGTTACTCCGTCGTGTGCTTCCTGTAACAGTAATTCCCGTAGTAGTGAATACCCTGGTACCCAGATGCGGTCGGTGCCAGCTTTTACGTAATAAACTCCTTTTGCTGCTGCGAATTGCTGCGAATTTCCTCTTGTGCAGAATGGATCCGTTTGGTACCCGTGGGTGAATAGTCCTGTGATTAGTGGGCTCGTCTGGGTCAGAGCGTTTTCGAAGAAAATCGGCTTTGATCGAGCGGCGCAAGCAATCTGAACCAATCCAAACCGATTCAATCCGATCCTATCCAATTAGATTGGGCCCACGTCCTTAGGACGTGGAACCAATCGGGTCTGATCGGCTCTGATCTGATCTAATCTGATCGGATTGTTGGTGATCACTTTGCTCGAAACGCCCGATCAGCGATGTTTTTCGTAGAAGTTTTGAAGCTGCTCGGCAAACGCAGAGATTGGCGACCAAAATTCACCTGGTGAACGAATTTGTTTCCCTCTAATATCGTCAACCCCTGGAGAGTTCTCGCCATGTGCTATGGCAAGACTCAGTTCAACAGTGTAACATCACATGGCAAGCAACCATCGAGTTATGGCCCTCCATCACATGCAATCAACTGATCGAGGGTGATTGAGAAAAATCGAGTTTGATTGGGGTGGAAATCGGGTCTGATTGAGTTGGGGCGATTAGCTAATTGCCCCCGATTGCCTGAAATTGGCTTCCAGGCTTCCTCGAAGTTGTCGATCGCTTCTGATCGAGGCGATCAAACTCGATTGGGCCCACGTCCTTACTGAATCGCACAACTCCATACGATGGCGAACTTCTTATATCTTGCTGGCTTGTGCTCTCTTACGACTGCTGAGTGTGTTTCTGCAGTTCCTTCGTCAGCTTGTATCATTGATGATAGGAAACGGTTAATACTGGCACTTTCTATGTGTGACACGTAATATGCTTATTCGACCGTGATTGCGGATGGCGGAATCGATAAGCTTCCTCGCGTTCACAAAGACCTCCGACTTCTCCATTGGCATTAGGGACCACACTCAGCAACTTACCCAAAGGCAGTTTAGGACCTTGAATATAGTCGAACCACACACATATCGCCGAATATCACATTCTACATGCGCTCTATTTAGCTTATCATTTTCCTAACATCCCTCTCTGCCGTCGATGATGCGATGATCAGCCAGCAAAAACTGGACACGTGCGATTCAAGCCATCAAAGCCAATGACTAAGATTTACGACCATTTTCACTGCCGACAGAAGGAAGCCACGCGATCTGTACGACAGCAGACCAGCTCAAGAGCACCACCATGATTTCTCTCTCGCCTCACCTCTCTCTTTCACGAGTGCTAATTTTCGGCGCGCTATGGCGAAGCTTGGTGGATTGTTTGCTCTGCTCGTCCTCCTTCGGATAGCCTTCGTGCTAACAAGCCAACCATTGCATGATCACCTCCTTTTCGATCCACTGGAACCACTGGAAACATTGGCAAAATACCTTATTAATCCCGGACATTCGGGCGTAAAGTTCCCGGAATTACTTTGGAAAGACAGCTGTGCCGGCTGTTAATGGTTATAGCACGGTGACGTTTGCGTCGAGTCCTGAGCGTCGTCCAGTGGCCGGGCTAAACTTCAGAGATGCGTGCTTGAAGGCCATGATGGGCGCGCTCGTGTACGGCTCAAAGCTGCACGCCCCGAAGAGGCTTATAGAGGGTACGTGCCGGGCGCAGCTGCGGAGCGCGTTGCAGCAATGGGCGGCGGAGGCAAGGCGGAGAGAAGCGCAAGGAGGCTGATGTCTCCAGCAGCACTAGAATCAGCGGCAGTGACAACAGCGGTGGCAGCAGCAGCGGCACACAGCTGCGATCTGGATCACACAGGGCCTGTGCCCCACGTGCCGTTTAACAAGGCAGTGGTGAGTCAGCCGGGGTGGGGATCATCAGGGGAAGTTCTTACCACTGGAGTCAGAGAATGGAGACACCTAGTTTTGAGGCGTCTCAAAGCCGCACATGCCCTTCAACGGTGCAGTAGTGAGTCGGGAGGAGAGTCTTCAGGGGAAAGGCTACCGCTAGCGTCACGTGGCCACAAAAGCGGGTGCCACGTGGCCTGAGGCATGCTGAACCAACCCACATGCCGTTCAACACGGCAGCGGTGAATCCGCATACCACCTACTAGAACGTCTCTCCCTTTCGCCCTCCCGCTCTCGCTCCGCCTATCGCCTTCCCCAAGACAGCCATGCAAGCAAGGTTACCCCTCCGTGTCATGCCGTGTGCAGAGCCTGTGGCAGCACTACTGGGCTGTGCACGGCATGGGGCACGCGCCTTCGCTCCCTCATGCCCTTCTTCCTCTTTCCCCTCGCCTTCTTCCTCTTTCCCCTCACCTTCTTTCTGTCTCCTCCTCTCTTTTGTTCGCCTCCACTCTCTGCCTTCCCTCCACTCGCTGCCTTCCCTCAACTCTCTTCCTTCCCTCCACTCTCTACCTTCCCTCCACTCTCTGCCTTCCCTCCACTCTCTGCCTTCCCTCCTCTCTTTCTTCCCTCCTGGCAGAGCCAGTGGCGGCAATGCTGGGCAAGCTGGCGGCGTATGGCGTGGAGCACGTACCTACCAGAGGCAACACAGTGAACGCCACCATGCCGGCTGCCACTGACTCCGTGCTCGCCCGCTTGCATGGACACGCCGTGCTATTGTGTAGGGCAACGGGGGCACGTGCATACAAACAAGGGGCAACATGGTGGATGCCATCATGCATGCAACCAGTGGACATGCCTTGTTGCATTCATGCATGGGGACAGCTGTTTTGATGGGTGTCCATGCCTTGTTGCATGCATGGTGCGTGTGTGACCTGCCAAGCTGACCCTGCAATCCCATGCTCCCATGCATGTGGTGGTATGGGTGAAGGACACACGGGAGAGGGTAGGTGTCAACCAAGCCATGTCCTTTGCCCCCGTGCTTCTATGCTCCCTTTCTCCCTTGCTCCCTTGTTCCCATGCATGCAGGCGGCACAAGCAAGTGGTTGTGTGGGTGAAGGACACATGGGAGAGGGTAGGGGTCGAGCCTCACACGGACCTCATATCGTTCCACATGCTGCCCTGCAGCCGGCCATGGCACGCCATGGCTCGAGCCCTCATGGCCCGCCTGCCCCCGAGCTTCATTGCTGTTCACTTCCTCTCAGAATTTATCGCCTTCCGACTGGTGAGGGCCAAGTCACACTTTGATCAGTGCAAGTGCGAGTGCACGTTTCTGGCCTGCACAACCCGCAATGCACACTCCCTTTCTCCCCGCCTGCCCCCGCCCCCTCGTTGCAGTGCACTTGCGCTGTGACTGCCATGCCATGTCATGAATGCCACCACGCATATACCGCCTTATCCTCCTCTTCTCTCTTCCCTCCTCTCCTCCTCCACCCTCCACTCTCTTCCCCTACCGTCCTCTCCTCTCCTCCTCTTCTCCTCTTCTCCTCTCCTCATCTTCTCCTCTCACCCTCCCCTCCATCTCCCCCTCACAGGCGCAGAGGCTAAAGAGGGACGGCAGGCGGGCCAATGCGAGCATGGTGGAGGGATGATGACGGGGTGCATGCGTGCAGCGCGGGAACTCATACAACAGGTGCAGCAGGAGCCGCACACCACCGCTGTCTTCATTGCTGCTGACGTGCCCTTCACTGCCCGCCCGGCCACACCACAGGCAGGCAGTGAACAGGCGGGAGCCAAGCAAGGGGGAGGCAAACCTGGGGGAGGCGAGCCTGTGGGAGGGGAGCAAGGGGAAAGGGGAGAGCAGGAGGTGGTGCGGTCGGACTTGTGGGCGGAGACAACGTGGAGCTTTGGGGAGGGGGGGCGGGTGAGGGCGGCACCGCGGGACAGCCTGTGGTGTCAAGATACTAAGGACAGCAAGACTTAGGAGCCATGGCTATGGTAGCTTAGTGGCTTAGGTTTTAGGGTTGAGGGAGGTGTCGAGAGAATTGCATAGGAGAAAAGTGTTCAATAAAGAGAGAAGGTACAAGGATCTAGGCAAAGCAAGCAAGGTGCACCACCAAACAATGTAACACTACACTAACTATCGCTACAAGCAGTTTATATAAGAAATATATTTCAACACACCCCCTAAACTGCTTGCAGCAGGAAGCCAATGCAGAGACACCCCCTGAAGGGATACACCAAGCGCAGCAGAAGGAGAGGGGAAGTGAGGAGAAGGAGGGACTGTGACAGGGGTGGAGATAGGAGGCGACAGGTGAAGCCGCAGTCACACGGGCAACAGGAGCGGCGCGCACAGTGGCTACCGAGCGCACGAGGGCACCGGACTACGGGAGTATCTGGCTCCGCGGCTACGACGAGCGGCAGGAGCAATGGACCCACAGGCGACTGGCGAAGCAGGCTTGCTGGGCTACCGAGAGCACGAGGGCTCCGGACTACTGGCACTGCTGACGACACGATGGCGACCTCCGCTCTACCTCCCCTAACAGTCCCACACCCCCTTCTCATACACCCCTTTGCTGCACCCCTGTCTCCACTCTCACGACACCCCCTTAGCTCCACTCCCCTCGGCTCCCACACATCCACCCCCCTTCAGCGGCATCTGCAGCAGTGGGAGACGAAGAAGGAGGAGGAGGAGGGGAACGGTAGCACCCACACTCATCACCCCCACACCCGCCACCCCCATACCCTCCCCCCCCGGTTGCACAGGGTCCAGGAGCGGCGCTGCAGTGGCGGCTGCTCCAGGGGCCAAGGGCGGCTGCTCCAGGGGCCAGGGGCGGCTGCTGCAGGGGCGGCTGCTCCAGGGGCCAGGGGCGGCTGCAGGTGCGGCTGCTCCAGAGGCCAGGGGCGGCTGCTGCAGTGGCGGCTGCTCCAGGGGCCAGGGGTGGCTGCTGCAGGGGCGGCTGCTCCAAGGGCCAGGGGCGGCTGCAGGTGCGGCTGCTCCAGGGGCCAGGGGCGGCTGCTGCAGTGGCAGCTGCTGCAGGGGCGGCTGCTCCAGGGGCGGCTGCTCCAGGGGCCAGGGGCGGCTGTTGCAGTGGCGGCTGCTCCAGGGGCCAGGGGCGGCTGCTGCAGGGGCGGCTGCTCCAGGGGCTAGGGGAGGCTGCTGCAGTGGCGGCTGCTGCAGGGGCGGCTGCTCCAGGGGCTAGGGGAGGCTGCTGCAGGGGCGGCGTCGCTGGTGCAGGGCAGGCCCGCGCGCTGCTGCAAAGCAGGCGCGGGCGCAGGTGAGGCAGAGGCGGCGGCCAGGGGGGGCTGCGCCGCGACGAGCAGGGACGGCGCCCAGGGGGCGCCGCGACGAGCAGGGGCGGCGCCCCAGGGGCGCCGTGACGAGCAGGGGCGGCATCCAGGGGGCGCCGCGACGAGCAAGGGCGACGTCGCGCGGGTCCCGCAAAGGCGACGCAACGAGGTAGCGGGGGTTGCGGGGCGACGCGACGGGCTCCCGGGGGGCGACGCGACCGTTGACAAGGGGGGACACGCGGGTCCCCGGGGTGGCACGTGAAGCAGGAAGCTGTCACGCGCCTCGGGGGGCACTGCGGGCAGAAAACCGCCACGCGCCCCGAGCGCGTGGCGGGAAGAAAAAAGCGTCGCGCGCCACGGGGCGCGCGACAGACAGGAAAGCAGCGGAAGCATGTGGGGCCCACAGGCCAAGAGCGTAACAACTCTGAAACCATGTCAAGATACTAAGGACAGCAAGACTTACGAGCCATGGCTATGGTAGCTTAGTGGCTTAGGTTTTAGGGTTGAGGGAAGTGTCGAGAGAATTGCAAAGGATAAAAGTGTTCAACAAGGAGAGAAGGTACAAGGATATAGGCAAAGCAAGCAAAGTGCACCACCAAACAATGTAACACTACACTAACTATTGCTACAAGCAGTTTATATAAGAAATATATTTCAACATGTGGTGGCTGAGGGAGAGCATGCAAGGGACTGTGATGGTGGACCAGGTGCTCCCAGTGGTCAACCAGTACGATCCCAGAGAATGTCGAGCGGTGCGGAATGGTGCTGAGCGGTGCAGAGCGGTGCTGACTGGTGATGTATTGGCGGGTGTGTGAGGGCGAGGAGCAAATTGTGGTGGCTGCAAGAGCACGTGGGGGGGCTCTGATGGTGGACAAGGTGCTTCCAGAGGTCAACCAGTACGATACCGGTGAGTGTAGAGTGGTGGGGAGCAGTGCGGGGTGGTGTGCAGTGGTGATGGACGGGCACTGGTGACGGGTTGGTGTGTGTGCACGCACAAGTGTTCCCCGTATTGCTCGCACCCTTTCTACTGCCCTCTCCTCCCTGCACTCTTCCTTGTCCACCTCTCCCCCTCACCACTCACAGGCATCGTGGCAATAGTAGATAAACTGGTGTGCGCGCACGCACACGGGTTCCCTGCATTCGTTGCACTCAGGATGAGTGTTTATTATCGCACTTCCTCCACTCGCACCTACCACGTGCAAGCATCGTGGCGATTGTGGGCAAGCTCGTGTGTGTGCATGCGCACGTGTTTGTGGCAGGCTCCATCCCCAGGCGCGAGTCGAGTAGGACATAAACAACCACCGCTGGCAGCTCAACCACCCGCGCTCCTCGCTCAAGCGATGGGCCACAGACACCACCGCATACCTCAATACGCGGGAATGACGTACCGTGTTTGCCATTTGAGTCGCCTCAAACACATGTGCGGGTGGGTGTCGGTATCATATGTCAGAATGACTAATGACAGCTTGGCTTAGGAGCCATAGCTTTAGTGGTTAAGAACTTAGGTTTTAGGGTTGAAGGAGGTGTCGAGAGAGTTGAAGCAGGAAGAAGTGACTTTGCTAAGAAAGATGAGTACAAAATATAGCAAGGAGAAGCATGGTGCACCACCTACAGCAAATTGGGATGTGCTACACTCTACACTGCAGACAATTATAAAGAACACATATAAATATAGTTCAACACACCCCCTAATTGATTGCAGTGAGAACCATGTACAGATTACCCCTTGAAGTGGTACACTCTGCATGGCGCAACAGAAGAAGAGGCGAAGTGAGGAGGAGGAGGAGGGACTGTGAGAGGAGTGGAGATAGGAGGCGACAGGTGAAGCCGCAGTCACACGGGCAACAGGAGCGGCGCGCACAGTGGCTACCGAGCGCACGAGGGCACCGGACTACGGGAGTATCTGGCTCCGCGGCTACGACGAGCGGCAGGAGCAACGGACCCACAGGCGACTGGCGAAGCAGGCTCGCTGGGCTACAGAGAGCACGAGGGCTCCGGACTACTGGCGCTGCTGACGACACGACGGCGACCTCTGCTCTACCTCCCCTAACAGTCCCACACCCCCTTCTCACACACCCCCTTGCTGCACCCCTCTCTCCACTCCCACGACACCCCCTTAGCTCCACTCCCCTCGGCTCCCACACATCCACCCCCCTTCAGCGGCAGCTGCAGCAGTGGGAGACGAAGAAGGAGGAGGAGGGGAAGGGTAGCACCCACACTCATCACCCCCACACCCGCCACCCCCATACCCTCCCCCCACGGCTGCACAGGGTCCAGGAGCGGCGTCGCGGGCAGCTGCAAGGTCGGCAGTTGTAGGGGCGGCTGCTCCAGGGGCCAGGGGCGGCTGCTGCAGGGGCGGCTGCTCCAGGGGCCAGGGGTGGCTGCTGCAGTGGCAACTGCTCCAGGGGCCAGGGGTGGCTGCTGCAGGGGCGGCTGCTCCAGGGGCGGCTGCTCTAGGGGCCAGGGGCGGCTCCTGCAATGGCGGCTGCTCCAGTGGCCAGGGGCGGCTGCTCCAGGGGCCAGGGGCGGCTGCAGGTGCGGCTGCTCCAGGGGCCAAGGGCGGCTGCTCCAGGGGCCAGGGGCAGCTGCTGCAGGGGCGGCTGCTCCAGGGGCCAGGGGCGGCTGCTGCAGGGGCGGCTGCTCCAGGGGCCAGGGGCAGCTGTTGCCGGTGCAGAGGCGGGTCGCGCGCTGCTGCAGGGGCGGCGTCGCGAGCTGCTGCTGGTTCAGGAGCGGCTTGCGCGCTGCTGCAGGGGCGGGTCGCGCGCTGCTGCAGGGGTGGCGTCGCGAGCTGCTGCACGGGCAGGTCCCACGCTACTGCAGGGTCGGCGACGGGGGGGGGGGGGGGGGGGGGGGAGCAGCGGGCGGGCCCCTTGAAGGTGCCGTGACGGGCGACGGGGGGAGCAGCGAGCGGGCCCCACGGCCACCGCGACGGGCGACGGAGGGGGGCAGCGCGAAGGCCCCCCTGAGGGCGCCTTGACGGACGGTGAAACCGCCACGCGCCCCGAGCGCGGGCGGGCAGAAAAAGCCGCCATGCGCTCGGAGCGCGTGGCGGGAAGAAAAATGTAGCGCCGCGCACCACGGGGCGCGGCACGGATAGGTACGGCAACAGAAGCAGTTGGTGGGCCCGTTAAGCTAGGCGGCAGGAACATGCTCGCTCTAGATACCATGTTAGAAAGAGGAATGACAACTAGGCTTAGGAGCCATAGCTTTAGTGGTTAAGAACTTAGGTTTTAGGGTTGAAGGAGGTGTCAAGAGAGTTGAAGCAGGAAGAAGTGACTTTGCTAAGAAAGATGAGTGCAAAATATAGCAAGGAGAAGCATGGTGCACCACCTACAGCAAATTGGGATGTGCTACACTCTACACTGTAGACAATTATAAAGAATGAATGACTAAGGAATGGAAGTGATACAAATATGCAACCCTAGAAATGTGTACCCCATATGGGCAACCCCACTATAGCCTACACAATATTATAATTTGACACACCCCCATAGGCAAAGTGGGGGAGAACAAGGGGTCACAAGACCAGTTCAGCAAAGCAGACAAAGCTCAGGGTGGATCACAACATCACCACACAGTCCGAGCACAAGGTCAAGGCCACAAGGCCAGTTCACATGCAGGAGTACACATATATATAAGGTTAAACAAGCAAGAGCAGATATATATATATATATATATATGTAAGAGTACAAGCAAGGTCAAGGGGTGAGCAAGTGAGGCAAGACAGGCACAAGACCCAGCTGAGTGCAGAAGCGCTGATGATCACAAGGCGGAAGTGCCTTGGTGAAAACATCAGCAGTGTCGGCCTCAGAGGCCACGTACGCAAGTCGCAACTGACCACGCTGCTGCAACTTACGAGCAAGAAAGTAGCGGAGAGCAATGTGCTTCGTTCTGTGCTCCAGGCGTTGCTCCCGATACAAGGCTAGCATGGCCTTGTTGTCTACGTACAGCACCGGAGGAGAACGAGGCGGCTCTCCAAGGTCAGTCAGCAGGTAGGTAAGCCAGCAAAGCTCCTGTGCAGCCATGGCCCCGGCGTAGATCTCAGCCTCACAAATGGAGCCTAGAACAGAAGACGAGCGAGTAGCCCGCCACGAAACAGAGCCGGAACCAAGGCTGAAGGTGTAACCCTGTGACGACCGCTGCGTAGCCTGGTCGTCTGCCCAAGAAGCGTCCGCGTGCCCAGTGAGGACCACTGGACTCCGCCCTCCAAGCACTAGCCCCATGCCCGACGTACTGCACAAGTAGCGCAACACCCTCTTCGTTGCAGCCATGTGCTCTGGTCTGCGTCTCCCAGGAGCAACATAGCGTGCAAGAATGCTAAGAGGGTATGCAAGGTCAGGTCGTGTGCAGGTCATCAGGTATATGAGGCAGCCAACAAGCTCTGGATACGGGCCACTCGACTCTACGGACTCATCCGAAGGCAGAGCTGAGAGCGAGTGGCGAGTAGACAGAGGAGTGGCCTGAGGCGAGGAGTACGTGAAGCCGAAGCGCTGAAGGACCTGCTGCACCATGTGTGACTGAGTCAGGGTAATGGTGCGGCGTGCTCTGTCCCGGGTGATCTGCAAGCCAAGGAAGCTGCGCAGTTCACCCAGGTCTGTGCACGTGTGTCTCTTCTGCAGCTCGGACTTCACGAGGGCGAGTCCAGCAGTGTCAGCTGTGGCAAAGACCAAGTCGTCGGCGTACACGAGGATGTAGAACGACGGCAGAGAGGTGTCGGTGCGCAGAAACAGCGACGGGTCAGCAGTAGAGGGAGCAAACCCAAGAGCCGCAAGTGTAGTCCTCAGTGTGTCGTGCCACTCGCGCGGTGCCTGGCGGAGACCGTAGACTGGCCATCGGAGGCTCCACTGGGTGTAAGGAGGGAAAGTCCCAGTGAAGCCAGGTGGATGGCACAACCAGATCTCCTCGTGCAGGCTACCCTGCAAGAAAGCTGTGCTGAAGTCAAGAGAGTGAAGCTCGTAGTCGCGCTGAGCGGCTACGTGTAGTAGCACCCGAAGAGTGGTCATCTTTGAAGTGGGAGAGAAGGTCTGAAAGTAGTCAACTCCCTGCCGCTGACTGAAGCCACGAGCCACGTACCGTGCCTTGAAGACAGGTGGAGAGCCCGGCGGCCGCTTCACCCTGAATGTGAGAGGACGTCCCCGTTATAATATTTTCTCACTATTATATATTTCCGTTATCCCATTCTCCCTTTTCTCCTCTTTATTTTGGTCTTTATCTCATCTCAATCGGCCTACTATTCTATTTTCTAGAGCCTTCTATTTATTTCTCTTATTTCCTACTTTTCCCACCGACATACCTATTATACGGCACCGACAGCGCCGACAGTGGTATATACGGTGTAATCTGGGCGTAATCCCAAGTGCCAATCGACTTGCGTGCTTATGCGCACTTGTGATTGTAGTATCGGGAAGGGTGTGTTCCCGAAGGTTCGTTTTATCTCGTTTATCCTTGTACTTTCCGAGTATAAATAGGCCTTGTATTCAGTTTTAGTGACAAGTTTTCGATTGAGAATTCGATCCTGTGACACTTGGTAATCAGAGCCGTTCTCACTCGACAACTCTCGGCTAAGCAGCGGTCGCGGAAAAAATCGCCTCGAAATGTCAGAACATATAGCTTACTTGTTTCTGTTGGCTATAGTGGGGTATCCCATAGGGGGTACAACCCAATTAGGGTTTCCTATTTGTACTCACTTCGTTCATAGTCATTTCATTCTCGTTCTTTGTTTCCACATGGAATCAGAGCAGGTTCCCTCCTAGGGACTGCTTCTAGGGCCCACCGAACCGCGCCCCGAGGCGCGTTTTTTTTTTTAGCGACCCGTCGTGTCGCCCCTAGCGGACCGTTGCGCCGCCCTTCCCCACGCAGCCCCGCCGCCCTCTGCCTCGCGGCCCCGCCGCCCTCTGCTACGCGGCCCCGCCGCCCTCTGCTACGCGGCCCCGCTGCCCTCTGCTACGCGGCCCCGCCGCCCTTCGATCGCGGCCCCGCCGCCCTTTGCCACGCGGCCCCGCCGCCCTCTGCTACGCGGCCCCGCCGCTCTCTGCTACGCGGCCCCGCCGCCCTTCGATCGCGGCCCCGCCGCCCTCTGCTACGCGGCCCCGCCGCCCTCTGCTACGCGGCCCCGCCGCCCCCTGCTACGCGGCCCCGCCGCTCTCTTCGGTAGCGGCCCCGCCGCCCTCTGCTACGCGGCCCCGCCGCCCTCTGCTACGCGGCCCCGCCGCCCTCTGCTACGCGGCCCCGCCGCTCTCTTCGGTCGCGGCCCCGCCGCCACTCTGCTACGCGGCCCCGCCGATCCGCCCAGCAGCAGCCGCCGCCGCCTGAGCCACCGCCGAGCCGCCGCCGAGCCGCCGCCGAGCCGCCGCCGAGCCGCCGCCGAGCTGCCGCCGAGCCGCCGCCGAGCCGCCGCCCGAGCCGCCGCCGAGCCGCCCGTGCCGCCCGAGCCGCCGCCGAGCCGCCCGTGACGCCCGAGCCGCCCGCGCCGCCCAGCAGCAGCCGAGCCGCCGCCTAGCCGCCGCCGCCTGAGCCGCCGCCGAGCCGCCGCCGAGTCGCCGCCGAGCCGCCACCGAGCCGCCGCCCGAGCCGCCGCCGAGCCGCCCGTGCCGCCCGAGCCGCCCGCGCCGCCCGAGCCGCCTGCGGAGCCGTTCTGCTGTTCCTCTGCTGCTGACCTACCCGCCTCTCCCAGCCCGGTGAGATTTTCAGCTGCTGTCATGGCCACCCCCAATGTTCTTACCTTTGACGCTGAGGGGAGGGCCATTGACTTTGCCGTCTGGATTGAAGACCTGCAGCTGTACTTACTGTGTGATGCGATAGATGAGGTCTCTCTCTTTGACTTTGTCTCTGGCGCTGTCCCTGCCCCACCTGCTGATGCTGACTCTGCCGTTCGCTCCAAGTGGGCGACCCGCGATGCTGCTGCACGTCTTGCTGTGCGTCGCCACCTCCCTTCCTCTGAGCGTGCCCACTTTAGTCAGTGCAAGACCGCTCAGGCCTTGTACGACGCTGTAGTTGCACGCTACTCCTCCCCTTCCTCCGCTACCCTTAGCCGCCTCATGCTACCGTTTCTCTTCCCTGACCTCGCTTCCTTTCCCACTGTCGCTGACCTCGTTACCCACCTCCGTGCTAGTGACACCCGCTACCGCGCTGCCCTTCCTGCTGAGTTCCGCGCTGCGAACCCTCCTCCCATGTACATCACTCTCTACTTTCTCGTCACCCGTCTCCCTGAGTCCCTTCGTGTCGTTAGGGACCAGTTTCTCTCTGTCTGTCCCACCACTCTCACTGTCGACCTCCTTGAGGAGTCCCTGCTAGCGGCTGAGAAGAGTATTGACGCTGTAGGGGCCTCTCGGGGTGACCCTCGCACCCCCATCTTTGAGGGGTGTGGTCCTTCCCCCCTGCTGCCCTCTGTCGCCTCTGCCGCTGCGGCCGACCTCACTGGTTTTGAGTCGGTCGGCGCGGCGTCTGCCCCCAGCGGCAGACGCCGCGCTGGCAAGGGCAAGGGGGGCAAGGGAGCGGGTGGAGCTAGAGGGGGCGGTGGAGGAGGCGGTGGGGGTGGCGGGGGGAGTGGGGGTGGCGGTGGGGGTGGTGGCGGGAGTGGAGGTACTGGTGGCGGCGGTGGAGGCGGAGGTGGCGGCGGAGGTGGTAGCGGAGGAGGCGGTGGGAGCGGTGGGAGCGACGGTCCTGGTGGGGGAGGTGGAGGTGGAGACGGGGGTGGCGGTGGAGGCGGGGGTGGCAGTGGAGGCGGGGGTCGGAGTGGCTCGTCCCAGCGGAGCAGCTCCGGGGGTGGTCAGCGCCAGCAGCAGCAGCAGCAGCAGCCGCAGCAGCAGCCACAGCAGCAGCAGCGCTCTCGCACCGTCCCCGCCCCTCAGCAGCTCCGTGAGTGGTACTCGCAGCGTCAGCGTGGTGGTGCGCTTGGTCCTTGCCCCTACGTTCTCCGCACCGGTGACCGTGCAGGGGAGAGGTGTGGAGGCGCCCACACTGCCCGCCGCTGCTTTGGCCGCCTGACTGACGCCTGGCGTCAGCAGTTTCCGGAGGCAGCTGAGATCCCCCGCTGGGGAGAGTTGTCTAGGGCTGGTGTAGCTATTTATGATCTTGATTTTGATGCTATTCTCTCTGCTATGTATGCTGCGATTGGTAGTGATGAGGATGACTGTTACCGGTGTTTCCCGCCCGACCCGGGCATTGGTACTGCCGCGTCAGGTACTAGTGAGGCTGCTGCTCTAGGTGCCAGTGCGTCTGTGCTCTCAGGTGCTGGTGAGTCTGCCCTCTCAGGTACTGTGTCGGCTTCGGCCTCTCACACCTTCACCCTTGACTCTGGAGCGTCTCGCTCCTTCTTTCGGGACCGCACCACTCTCACGCCGCTGAGTCGGCCGGTTGCGGTGTCCCTGGCTGACCCCTCTGGGGGGCCTGTCCTGTCTCGCTTCTCCACTGTCCTCCCCTGTCCGGCGGCCCCCTCTGGCACCCTGACTGGTCTTTACCTCCCCTCGTTCTCCACGAACTTGGTGAGTGGTGCTGACCTCCAGGATGCGGGTGTCCACCAGTTCACCCCTGCTCGTCAGCGGGTGACCCACTGCACGGAGGCGGATACAGGTCGCCACTTGGCTACGTTTACACGTCGGCCAGGGTCGAGCCTGTACACTCTGACAACTGCTTCTCCTCCAGGTGCTGAGTCTGGTAGGGTCACTTCGTCTGGTCAGGTGTTTGCTGCAGCGTCCAGGTCTGGTCCTGAGTCTGCCCCCTGCTCGTGCCGTCGTCTGTCTCACGAGACCCTCCTCTGGCACCACCGCCTTGGCCACCCCTCTCTGCTTCGGCTCAGAGGCATGGCCTCGCGAGTCCTTGTGTCTGGTCTTCCCTGGTCTCTCCCTCCCCTCCCTCCGGGCCCTGGCCCCACCTGTGTCCCCTGTGTCGAGGGGCGCCAGCGTGCTGCCCCTCACTCCTCCCAGTTTCCTCCGACAGAGGCCCCGTTGCAAACGCTTCACATGGATGTGTGGGGCCCAGCCCGCGTCCGTGGACAGGGTCAGGAGCGCTACTTCCTGCTGGTGGTTGACGACTACTCGCGTTACACCACAGTCTTCCCCTTGCGCAGCAAGGGTGAGGTCACTGCGATGTTGATCGACTGGATCCGCGCAGCTCGTCTCCAGCTTCGGAGGAGCTTTGGCTCTGACTTCCCTGTTTTGCGTCTGCACTCGGACAGAGGCGGAGAGTTCTCCTCTGGCCTCCTGAGTGCCTACTGTCGTGCGCGAGGCATCCGTCAGACCTTCACGAGTCCGGACTCACCGCAGCAGAATGGGATTGCTGAGCGCCGCATTGGCATGGTCATGGACGTCGCTCGTACGTCCATGATGCATGCGGCTGCTCCCCATTTTCTGTGGCCGTTTGCGGTCAGGTACGCTGCGCACCAGATCAACCTCCACCCCAGGGTCTCTCGACCGGAGACCTCCCCAGCCCTGCTGTGGACGGGGAAGGTTGGCGATGCGTCGGCGTTCCGGGTCTGGGGATCTCGGGCGTTTGTTCGCGACCTGTCTGCGGACAAGCTGTCCCCTCGTGCTTCTCCCTGCGTCTTCCTGGGGTTCCCCCCCGACGCCCCTGGGTGGCAGTTTTACCACCCCACCTCTCGACGTGTTCTGTCCTCCCAGGACGTCACGTTCGACGAGTCGGTACCCTACTACCGCCTCTTCCCCTACCGCACTCCGTCCCTCCCCCCACCCCCGCTCTTCTTGGTACCAGGTCCCCCCCCAGTAGTCCCCCTCCCCCCTCAGGGTCCTGCCCCTTCAGGTGTGTCCCAGGTAGACGCGGTCGAGCCTGTCGAGGTCACTGGTGACTCTGGTGCTGCTGCGGGAGCTGAGCCTGGGGGTGCGGAGTCGGGGGGTGCTGAGCCTGGAGGTGCCGAGTCTGGGGGTGCTGAGCCTGGGAGTGCTGAGCCTGGGGGTGCTGTGCCTGGGGGTGCTGAGCCTGGAGGTGCCGAGTCTGGGGGTGCTGTGCCTGGGGGTGCTGAGCCTGGGGGTGCTGAGCCTGGGGGTGCCGTGCCTGGGGGTGCTGTGTCTAGGGGTGCTGAGCCTGGAGGTGCTGTGCCTGGGGGTGCTTCGTCTCGCCGGGAGCCACTCTCCCCACAGGAGCTGCGTGAGTGGTTTGCCGGGCGCTGGAGGCGTGCTGCTGGTGCTGGTGGTTCTTCGACTGCAGAGGGTACTGCTGCTGCGCGCCCCGCCGGCGCTCGTACTGTGGGTGCTGGAGCTGCTGAGTCTGAGAGTTCTCCTGGAACTGGTCCTGCTGAGGGTGTTGGCGCTGAGCCTGCCGTTGGCGGCCCTACTGACAGTGCTCCTGGTGCTGCGGCTGGAGGTTCTGGAGCTTCTGGTGGTGCTGCTGGAGGTGCTGCTGGAGTGGGTGCTCCTGCCGGGGCTGCTGGTGCTGTTCCTGCTGTTTCTAGCGTCGCCGCGCGGCCCCGACCGTACTTCGTTCCGCTCCTGCAGCAGGTTCTTGGTCTTACACCTCCTCCTCCTCCCTTAGAGGGTCCGCAGCCTGTCCGGTCACAGCCACAGCTACAGCCTGCCTCCCCTTTGCCTGCTCCTTCTCCCTACGCTGGTCCGACTGGAGGTCTTACTGAGCGTCGTGAGCCTGCGTCTCGTCCTGCCTCGCCTGTTCGTACTGAGCGCGCTAGTGGTCGCGGGTCGCGTCAGCGTCCTCCTCCTGTCCCTGGCACGCACCGGATGTCACTGCGTCCGTCCACTGCTCCTCTGCGTGCCCCTTTGCCTTCTCCTCCTGCTTCCTCTCTTCCTGCTCTTGCCGACCCGGAGTCGGACGCTCTTCGTGCTGCCAGTCCTACTGTCACGCGTCTCCTGGCTACTGCTGTCACTGACCCCTCCTTCGAGTCGTCTGCTGCGTCTGCCCTTGTCACTGAGCTTGTCGACTTTGCTGCGCGCTGTCGTCTAGACTACGCTGCTCGTCTTGTCACTGAGTCTGAGTCCGCCTGTCCTCCGTCCGTCGGGGGTGAGTGTGCCCTTGGCACGGACGTCCTTGAGGACAGGCAGGAGGAGTTCCAGTGTCTGGCCGCCGCTTCACCTCGTCTCGCGTCTGTACTGCTAGCCGCTGAGGGAGACCCGGATGCACCAGACATCCCGACTCCGCGTTCTTACGCGGAGGCGATAGAGGGTCCCTACTCCTCTCAGTGGCAGGCAGCTATGGATGCAGAGATGGCTTCCTGGAAGTCCACAGGCACCTACGTTGACGCTGTTCCCCCTCCTGGGGCGAACATCGTCAGTGGCATGTGGATTTTCAGGGTGAAGCGGCCGCCGGGTTCTCCGCCTGTCTTCAAGGCGCGTTACGTGGCTCGTGGCTTCAGTCAGCGGCAGGGGGTTGACTACTTTCAGACCTTCTCCCCCACCCCGAAGATGACCACTCTTCGGGTTCTGCTACACGTTGCTGCTCACCGTGACTACGAGCTGCACTCTCTCGACTTCAGCACAACTTTCTTGCAGGGCAGCCTGCACGAGGAGATCTGGCTGCGTCGCCCACCTGGCTTCACTGGGTCTTTCCCTCCTGGTACCCAGTGGAGTCTCCGGCGTCCAGTCTACGGTCTCCGCCAGGCGCCACGTGAGTGGCACGACACACTGAGGACTACGCTCGCGGCACTTGGGTTTGCTCCTTCCACTGCCGACCCGTCGCTGTTTCTGCGCACCGACACCTCTCTGCCGCCGTTCTACATCCTCGTGTACGTCGACGACTTGGTCTTTGCCACAGCTGACACTGCTGGACTCGCCTACGTGAAGTCCGAGCTGCAGAAGAGACACACGTGCACTGACCTGGGTGAACTGCATAGCTACCTTGGCTTGCAGATCACCCGGGACAGAGCACGCCGCACCATTACCCTGACTCAGTCACACATGGTGCAGCAGGTCCTTCAGCGCTTCGGCTTCACGTACTCCTCGCCTCAGGCCACTCCTCTGCCTACTCGCCACTCGCTCTCAGCTCTGCCTTCGGATGAGTCCGTAGAGTCGAGTGGCCCGTTTGCAGAGCTTGTTGGCTGCCTCATGTACCTGATGACCTGCACACGACCTGACCTCGCATACCCTCTTAGCATTCTCGCACGCTTTGTTGCTCCTGGGAGACACCGACCAGAGCACATGGCTGCAGCGAAGAGGGTGTTGCGCTACTTGTGCAGTACGTCGGGCATGGGACTAGTGCTTGGAGGGCGCAGTCCAGTGGTCCTCACTGGGCACGCAGACGCTTCTTGGGCTGACGACCAGGCTACGCAGCGGTCGTCTCAGGGTTACACCTTCAGCCTTGGTTCCGGCTCTGTCTCGTGGCGGGCTACCCGCTCGTCTTCTGTTCTCGGCTCCAGTTGTGAGGCTGAGATCTACGCTGGGGCTATGGCTGCACAGGAGTTACGCTGGCTCACCTACCTGCTGACCGACCTTGGAGAGCAGCCTCGTTCTCCTCCAGTCCTGTACGTAGACAACAAGGCCATGCTGGCCTTGTGTCGAGAGCAGCGACTGGAGCACAGAACGAAGCACATTGCTCTTCGCTACTTTCTTGCTCGTGAGCTACAGCAGCGTGGACAGCTGCGACTTGCGTACGTGGCCTCTGAGGCCAACACTGCTGATGTCTTCACCAAGGCACTTGCGCCTTGTGATCATCAGCGTTGCTGCACGCAGTTGGGTCTTGTGCCTGTCTTGCCTCACTTGCTCTCCTCTTGACCTTGCTTGTACCTTCACATATATATATACTCTTGCTCTTGTATATCTCTATATATGATCTTGCATGTGAACTGGCCTTATGGCCTTTGAACTTGTGCTCGGAATGCGTGGTGACTTTGTGATCCACCCTGAGCTTTGCTTTGCTTTGCTTGACTGGTCTTGTGACCCCTTGTTCTCCCCCACTTTGCCTATGGGGGTGTGTCAGAACATATAGCTTACTTGAATCTGTAGGCTATAGTGGGGTATCCCATAGGGGGTACAACCCAATTAGGGTTTCCTATTTGTACTCACTTCGTTCATAGTCATTTCATTCTCGTTCTTTGTTTCCACACGAAAAACCGCCGGGGGCGACCAATTCGACGCCGATTTCTGGTAAGTACCAGTTACGCGATTTTCGAATTAACCCCCTCGCGTGGTTTTTGATCAGGATGGATTCGCCGGCGACCAACGACGTTACGCAGCAGCTCTTCGCGCAAATCGCCAAGATGGAAGCGGAGATGCGAGCGACGACTGAACGGTCGCAATTGGAGAACGAGCAGCTGCGAAACGAACTGCAGCGCGTTACGCGGCTCCTCTCGACCATGAACATTCCTGCTTCGACGACTTCGCAGCAGTCGCAGCGTCAGTTCGAGGTTCCGAAACTTCTCTCGCCGGAATCGTTCGACCCTAGCGATCGAAAATCCGACGTCAGGCGGTGGCTCGCGACGATGGAAATTTATTTCGCGGCGATCGGATGGACGATGACGGAGTACGACGGCGAGAAAATTCGTCTCGCGACAACGATGATGCGCGGTCCAGCTCTCGAGTGGCTCGGAAGCAACAGTAGCATTTTCCAGGGCGAAGCCACGTGGCAGCAGTTCCGGGCAGACCTTCTCAAACGTTTTGAGCCGATTAATTCCACTTATATTGCGCGCGAAAAATTACATCACCATAGGCAATACGGGAGTGTCGCGCAATACACGCAGCAGATGGAGGAATTTTATAATCGCATTCCCGACATTACCGAGGGCGAAAAAATTCAGTCCTACATCGCTGGGCTGAAAACCGACATTCGGCGCCAGGTTGCAGCAGCGAATTGCAGCAGCTACAGCGAAATCGTATCGGCCGCGGAGCGTTTTGACTTGGTCAACTCCGGTGTGAAACTGAATGAACAGGAATGTGTGTGAACTATGAATGAAGGCAGTACAAATATGAAACCCTAACTGGGTTGTACCCCCTATGGGATACCCCACTACAGCCTACACAATAGTATAAGCTATAGATATGTTCTGACACACCCCCATAGGCAAAGTGGGGGAGAACAAGGGGTCACAAGACCAGTCAAGCAAAGCAAAGCAAAGCAAGCTCGGGGTGGATCACAAAGTCACCACGCATTCCGAGCACAAGTTCAAAGGCCAGACGGCCAGTTCACATGCAAGATCATATATAGAGATATACAAGAGTCAAGCAAGCAAGAGCAAGAGTATATATAGGCGAAGGTACAAGCAAGGTCAAGAGGAGAGCAAGTGAGGCAAGACAGGCACAAGACCCAACTGCGTGCAACAACGCTGATGATCACAAGGCGCAAGTGCCTTGGTGAAGACATCAGCAGTGTTGGCCTCAGAGGCCACGTACGCAAGTCGCAACTGTCCACGCTGCTGTAGCTCACGAGCAAGAAAGTAGCGGAGAGCAATGTGCTTCGTTCTGTGCTCCAGTCGCTGCTCTCGACACAAGGCCAGCATGGCCTTGTTGTCTACGTACAGGACTGGAGGAGAACGAGGCTGCTCTCCAAGGTCGGTCAGCAGGTAGGTGAGCCAGCGTAACTCCTGCGCAGCCATAGCCCCAGCGTAGATCTCAGCCTCACAACTGGAGCCGAGAACAGAAGACGAGCGGGTAGCCCGCCACGAGACAGAGCCGGAACCAAGGCTGAAGGTGTAACCCTGTGACGACCGCTGCGTAGCCTGGTCGTCAGCCCAAGAAGCGTCTGCGTGCCCAGTGAGGACCACTGGACTGCGCCCTCCAAGCACTAGCCCCATGCCCGACGTACTGCACAAGTAACGCAACACCCTCTTCGCTGCAGCCATGTGCTCTGGTCGGTGTCTCCCAGGAGCAACAAAGCGTGCGAGAATGCTAAGAGGGTATGCGAGGTCAGGTCGTGTGCAGGTCATCAGGTACATGAGGCAGCCAACAAGCTCTGCAAACGAACCACTCGACTCTACGGACTCATCCGAAGGCAGAGCTGAGAGCGAGTGGCGAGTAGGCAGAGGAGTGGCCTGAGGCGAGGAGTACGTGAAGCCGAAGCGCTGAAGGACCTGCTGCACCATGTGTGACTGAGTCAGGGTAATGGTGCGGCGTGCTCTGTCCCGGGTGATCTGCAAGCCAAGGTAGCTACGCAGTTCACCCAGGTCAGTGCACGTGTGTCTCTTCTGCAGCTCGGACTTCACGTAGGCGAGTCCAGCAGTGTCCGCTGTGGCAAAGACCAAGTCGTCGACGTACACGAGGATGTAGAACGGCGGCAGAGAGGTGTCGGTGCGCAGAAACAGCGACGGGTCGGCAGTAGAAGGAGCAAACCCAAGTGCCGCAAGCGTAGTCCTCAGTGTGTCGTGCCACTCACGTGGCGCCTGGCGGAGACCGTAGACTGGACGCCGGAGACTCCACTGGGTACCAGGAGGGAAAGACCCAGTGAAGCCAGGTGGGCGACGCAGCCAGATCTCCTCGTGCAGGCTGCCCTGCAAGAAAGCTGTGCTGAAGTCGAGAGAGTGCAGCTCGTAGTCACGGTGAGCAGCAACGTGTAGCAGAACCCGAAGAGTGGTCATCTTCGGGGTGGGGGAGAAGGTCTGAAAGTAGTCAACCCCCTGCCGCTGACTGAAGCCACGAGCCACGTAACGCGCCTTGAAGACAGGCGGAGAACCCGGCGGCCGCTTCACCCTGAAAATCCACATGCCACTGACGATGTTCGCCCCAGGAGGGGGAACAGCGTCAACGTAGGTGCCTGTGGACTTCCAGGAAGCCATCTCTGCATCCATAGCTGCCTGCCACTGAGAGGAGTAGGGACCCTCTATCGCCTCCGCGTAAGAACGCGGAGTCGGGATGTCTGGTGCATCCGGGTCTCCCTCAGGGGCTAGCAGTACAGACGCGAGACGAGGTGAAGCAGCGGCTAGACACTGGAACTCCTCCTGCCTGTCCTCAAGGACGTCCGTGCCAAGGGCACACTCACCCCCGACGGACGGAGGACAGGCGGACTCAGACTCAGTGACAAGACGAGCAGCGTAGTCTAGACGACAGCGCGCAGCAAAGTCGACAAGCTCAGTGACAAGGGCAGACGCAGCAGACGACTTGAAGGAAGGGTCAGTGACAGCAGTAGCAAGGAGACGCGTGACAGTAGGACTGGCAGCACGAAAAGAGTCCGACTCCGGGTCGGCAAGAGCAGGAAGAGAGGAAGCAGGAGGAGAAGGCAAAGGGGCACGCAGAGGAGCAGTGGACGGACGCAGTGACATCCGGTGCGTGCCAGGGACAGGAGGAGGACGCTGACGCGACCCGCGACTACTAGCGCGCTCAGTACGAACAGGCGAGGCAGGACGAGACGCAGGCTCACGACGCTCAGTAAGACCTCCAGTCGGACCAGCGTAGGGAGAAGGAGCAGGCAAAGGGGAGACATGCTGTAGCTGTGGCTGTGACCGGACAGGCTGCGGACCTTCTAAGGGAGGAGGAGGAGGTGCAAGACCAAGAACCTGCTGCAGGAGCGGAACGAAGTACGGTCGGGGCCGCGCGGCGACTCCAGAAACAACAGGAACAGCACCAGCAGGCCCGTCAGGAGCACCCACTCCAGCAGCACCTCCAGCAGAACCACCAGAAGCTCCAGAACCTCCAGCAGCAGCACCAGGAGTACTGTCTGTCGGACCCCCAACCGCAGGCTCAGCGCCAACACCCTCAGCAGTACCAGCTCCAGGAGAGCTCTCAGACCCAGCAGCTCCAGCACCCACAGTACGAGCACCGCCAGGACGCGTGGCAGCAGTACCCTCTGCAGCCGAAGAACCACCAGCACCAGCAGCACGCCTCCAGCGCCGGGCAAACCACTCACGCAGCTCCTGTGAGGAGAGTGGCTCCCGGCGAGACGAAGCACCCCCAGGCACAGCACCCCCAGGCTCAGCACCCCCAGGAACAGCACCCCCAGGCTCAGCACCCCCAGGCTCAGCACCTCCAGGCACAGCACCCCCAGGCGCAGCACCCCCAGGCTCAGCACCCCCAGGCACAGCACCCCCAGGCTCGACACCTCCAGGCTCAGCACCCCCAGGCACAGCACCCCCAGGCTCAGCACCCCCAGACTCCGCACCCCCAGGCTCAGCTCCCGCAGCAGCACCAGAGTCACCAGTGACCTCGACAGGCTCAACCGCGTCTACCTGGGACACACCTGAAGGGGCAGGACCCTGAGGGGGGAGGGGGACTACCGGGGGGGGACCTGGTACCAAGAAGAGCGGGGGTGGGGGGAGGGACGGAGTGCGGTAGGGGAAGAGGCGGTAGTAGGGTACCGACTCGTCGAACGTGACGTCTTGGGAGGACAGAACACTTCGAGAGGTGGGGTGGTAAAACTGCCACCCAGGGGCGTCGGGGGGGAACCCCAGGAAGACGCAGGGAGAAGCACGAGGGGACAGCTTGTCCGCAGACAGGTCGCGAACAAACGCCCGAGATCCCCAGACCCGGAACGCCGACGCATCGCCAACCTTCCCCGTCCACAGCAGAGCTGGGGAGGTCTCCGGTCGAGAGACCCTGGGGTGGAGGTTGATCTGGTGCGCAGCGTACCTGACCGCAAACGGCCACAGAAAATGGGGAGCAGCCGCATGCATCATGGACGTACGAGCGACGTCCATGACCATGCCAATGCGGCGCTCAGCAATCCCATTCTGCTGTGGTGAGTCCGGAAGCGTGAAGGTCTGACGGATGCCTCGCACACGACAGTAGGCACTCAGGAGGGCAGAGGAGAACTCTCCGCCTCTGTCCGAGTGCAGACGCAAAACAGGGAAGTCAGAGCCAAAGCTCCTCCGAAGCTGGAGACGAGCTGCGCGGATCCAGTCGATCAACACCTCAGTGACCTCACCCTTGCTGCGCAAGGGGAAGACTGTGGTGTAACGCGAGTAGTCGTCAACCACCAGCAGGAAGTAGCGCTCCTCACCCTGGCCACGGACGCGGGCTGGGCCCCACACGTCCATGTGAAGCGTCTGCAACGGGGCCTCTGTCGGAGGAAACTGGGAGGAGTGAGGGGCAGCACGCTGGCGCCCCTCGACACAGGGGACACAGGCAGGGCCAGGGCCCGGAGGGAGGGGAGGGAGGGACCGGGGAAGACCAGACACAAGGACTCGCGAGGCCATGCCTCTGAGCCGAAGCAGAGAGGGGTGGCCAAGGCGGTGGTGCCAGAGGAGGGTCTCGTGAGACAGACGACGACACGAACAGGGGGCAGACTCAGGACCAGACCTGGACGCTGCAGCAAACACCTGACCAGACGAAGGGACCCTACCAGACGCAGTACCTGGAGGAGAAGCAGTGGTCAGTGTGTACAGGCTCGACCCTGGCCGACGTGTAAACGTAGCCAGGTGGCAACCTGTATCCGCCTCCGTGCAGTGGGTCACCCGCTGACGAGCAGGGGTGAACTGGTGGACACCCGCATCCTGAAGGTCAGCACCACTCACCAAGTTCGTCGAGAACGAGGGGAGGTAGAGACCAGTCAGGGTGCCAGAGGGGGCCGCCGGACACGGGAGGACAGTGGAGAAGCGAGACAGGACAGGCCCCCCAGAGGGGCCAGCCAGGGACACCGCAACAGGCCGACTCAGCGGCGTGAGAGTGGTGCGGTCCCTAAAGAAGGAGCGAGACGCTCCAGAGTCAAGGGTGAAGGTGTGAGAGGCCGAAGCCGACACAGTACCTGAGAGGGCGGACTCACCAGTACCTGAGAGCACAGACGCACTGGCACCTAGAGCAGCAGCCTCACTAGTACCTGACGCGGCAGTACCAATGCCCGTGTCGGGCGGGAAACACCGGTAACAGTCATCCTCATCACTACCAGTCACAGCATACATAGCAGAGAGAATAGCATCAAAGTCAAGATCATAAATAGCTACACCAGCCCTAGACAGCTCTCCCCAGCGGGGGATCTCAGCGGCCTCCGGAAACTGCTGACGCCAGGCGTCGGTCAGGCGGCCAAAGCAGCGACGGGCTGTGTGGGCGCCTCCACACCTCTCCCCTGCACGGTCACCAGTGCGAAGAACGTAGGGGCAGGGACCAAGCGCACCACCGCGCTGACGCTGCAAGTACCACTCACGGAGCTGCTGAGGGCCGGGGACGGTGCGAGAGCGCTGCTGCTGCTGCGGCTGCTGCTGCTGCTGCTGCTGCTGCTGCTGCTGCTGCTGCTGCTGCTGCTGCTGGCGCTGACCACCCCCAGAGCTGCTCCGCTGGGACGAGCCACTCCGACCCCCGCCTCCACTGCCACCCCCGCCTCCACCGCCACCCCCGTCTCCACCGCCACCTCCCCCACCAGGACCGTCGCTCCCACCGCTCCCACCGCCTCCTCCGCTACCACCTCCGCCGCCACCTCCGCCTCCACCGCCGCCACTAGTACCTCCGCTCCCGCCACCACCCCCACCGCCACCCCCACTCCCCCCTCCACCCCCACCGCCTCCTCCACCGCCCCCTCTAGCTCCACCCGCTCCCTTGCCCCCCTTGCCCTTGCTAGAGCGGCGTCTGCCGCTGGGGGCAGACGCCGCGCCGACCGACTCAAAACCAGCGAGGTCGGCCGCAGCGGCAGAGGCGACAGAGGGCAGCAGGGGGGAAGGACCACACCCCTCAAAGATGGGGGTGCGAGGGTCACCCCGAGAGGCCCCTACAGCGACAATACTCTTCTCAGCCGCTAGCAGGGACTCCTCAAGGAGGTCGACAGTGAGAGTGGTGGGACAGACAGAGAGAAACTGGTCCCTAACGACACGAAGGGACTCAGGGAGACGGGTGACGAGAAAGTAGAGAGTGATGTACATGGGAGGAGGGTTCGCAGCGCGGAACTCAGCAGGAAGGGCAGCACGGTAGCGGGTGTCACTAGCGCGGAGGTGGGTAACGAGGTCAGCAACAGTGGGAAAGGAAGCGAGGTCAGGGAAGAGAAACGGTAGCATGAGACGGCTAAGGGTAGCGGAGGAAGGGGAGGAGTAGCGTGCAACTACAGCGTCGTACAAGGCTTGAGCGGTCTTGCACTGACTAAAGTGGGCACGCTCAGAGGAAGGGAGGTGGCGACGCACAGCAAGACGTGCAGCAGCATCGCGGGTCGCCCACTTGGAGCGAGCAGCAGAGTCAGCATCAACAGGCGGGGCAGGGACAGCGCCAGAGACAAAGTCAAAGAGAGAGACCTCATCTATCGCATCACACAGTAAGTACAGCTGCAGGTCTTCAATCCAGACGGCAAAGTCAATGCCCCTCCCCTCAGCGTCAAAAGTAAGAACATTGGGGGTGGCCATGGCAGCAGCTGAAAGTCTCACCGGGCTAGGAGAGTCGGGTAGGTCAGCAGCAGAGGAACACAGCGCAGGAACAGCAGCACGGCTCCTCAGGTGGCTCGGGCGGCTCGGGCTGCTGGGGCGGCTCGGGCGGCTCGGGCGGCTCGGGCGGCTCGGGCGGCTCGGCTGCTGGGGCGGCTCGGCTGCTGGGGTGGCTCGGGCGGCTCGGGCGGCTCGGCTGCTGGGGCGGCTCGGCTGCTGGGGCGGCTCGGCAGCTAGGGCGGCTCGGCTGCTAGGAGATGCAGCTGCGGGGCCGTAAGGCGCAGCGGCGGGCCGGCAGGTGCAGTGGCGGGGCCGTCAGGCGAAGCGGCGGGCCGCCGGGTGCAGGGGCGGGCAGACAGGTGCAGCAGCGGGGCCTTAGGGTGCAGCGGCTGGCCATCAGGTGAGGCGGCGGGGCCGTCAGGTGAAGTGGCGGGCCAGCAGGCGAGGCGGCGGGCCGTCAAGTGAGGCGGCGGGGCCGTCAGGTGAGGTGGCGGGCCAGTAGGTGAGGCGGCGGGCCGCCAGGTGAGGCGGCGGGGCCGTCAGGTGAGGTGGTGGGCCAGCAGGCGAGGCGGCGGGCCGTCAGGTGATGCGGCGGGCCGGCAGGTGAGGCGGCGGGCCGTCAGGTGAGGCAGCGAGCCGTCAGGTGAGGCGGCGGGCCGGCAGGCACGGCGGCGAGGCCGTTAGGTGAGGCGGCCGGACCGGCAGATGCGGCGGCGAGGCCGGTAGGGTGCAGCGGCGGGGCCGACAGAGGTGCAGCGGCGGGGCCGGCTGCAGCGACGAGGAGGCCGCGCGGCCGACGTGAGGGCGGCGCGGCGCGGCAGAGCCGAGAGGGCGGTGCGGCGCGGCCGTAAGGCCTGCGCGACGTGGGGCCCGGGCCGCGCGCGCGAAAAAAAAGGAGTCGCGCGCGCGACTCTCGGGGCGCCAGAAGGGCAGCGCGACACGCACTAGGGGGGGAGCGCGCCTCGGGGAGAATAGGGCGCGCTCCGGGCAGAAAAAAAAATCGTGGGTGGGCCCAAAAAAAACGGTCCTTAAGAGGGACCCGCTCTATACCATGTGAAACTGAATGAACAGGAATGTGTGTGAACTATGAATGAAGGCAGTACAAATATGAAACCCTAACTGGGTTGTACCCCCTATGGGATACCCCACTACAGCCTACACAATAGTATAAGCTATAGATATGTTCTGACATCCGGGACACGACGACCCCACGTCGTCGGATCACGACAAGGGGATCGCTCGGCTTCAACCACGTTCGCCGACCCCATGGAAGTCGACAAATTCGACGCGAGTTCACGTCCTGCAAAAAACAAAACACTTTGCGAATTTTGCGGCGGAAACGGACATCGGATTATCGACTGTTTTCACATGAAATCTGCACGTGCGGCATTCCGAGCTGGTGGGGGTGGCAAAACTAAAAACAAAAAGTCAAAATAACGGATCTCGCCAGTGATTGCGGATCGTGCTGGCGAGAAAAAACAGATCCGAAAGCGTCAGCGCAATCTGGACCGAATCGAAATTGAAGGACAGCATTGGGCGCGAGATTTGGAGAATCAAGGGCGAAATCCCAAGCCCCTTGACCGAAATTTGTCAGAGGAATTCGCCGAGGAAAAGAAAACCTCCGCGAAAACAGACTTGACCAAGACGGGAACTCTCCAATTCGACCCCGGAAAAAAACAGAATTCGTTAAAGTTATCTTTCAAAGATGCTTTAATGAAGACTGGCGATTTTCGCGGGTCCGGAGCCATAAACAAATCCCGGGAAGAACTCCAGAGGAAGCAGACAATTAAAGAAGTGGTACCGGTGCCTACGGAGCTGGGGAAAAAAATAAGGAGTGTGGAAAGGAGTAGACCTTTTCACGGCGTCAACGTCCTCTCCCGGAACCAGCCCAAGACGACTCTCCACTCCCCAGGGAAGAAGTCTATGGAGCTGAAGCAGCTGAAGAGGCAGCTGGGAGTTCAAAAGAAGCTGCAGAAACTCCGAAAACCCCTCAAGGATGCATCCAGTGGATCGCAGGCGTCGACCGGATCCACCCCCTCAGGGTCAACTTGTACGGTTACTACCTCTACTCCTGGCATTGGAGAAGAGCCTTTCTCCACGCAGCCCAGGCCAGCTAGTTGTCCAGAAGAAAGCAGTGGAACCACGGTGTGTACTGAATATTGGGATGTACCCTATGATCCTATTGATGAGACTATTTTTGGGTACTCCGAGCAACGCTCACCACTCCTGCTCGAGGTGATCTGCAACGGACAGCGCCTCCAAGCACTCGTGGACACCGGGGCGTCGCACAGCGTCTATGACAAAAAGGCAATCGATCGACTCGGAAGTGACATCAAGTCCTCAAGCTTCTCTGCAACGATGGTGGATGGCAGTAAGCTACCTATCTACGGGGAAACACGGTTGCTACTCCAGATTGGACCCCTTCGATGGAAGCCTGCTCTCCCCGTCACAAATATCAAAGGACTCGACGTAATCTTCGGGAGAGACTTTCTTAAAAAGTTCAACCCCGAGATCAACTGGGTTAACCAGACGGCCAACATCAACAACAACGGGAGGAAAATCAGCCTTCCCAAATGGGACGACACGGGAAATATTCCAGTCGAGACACTCGCACGCTTTGAAAAGGACGTCAAACGGACCACGGCGGGATTCATGGCGATAGTCAACGAGGCAGACAACGGAGAGAAGCAGACCCAGGAACTTCCTCCAGCAGTCAAGAAAATTCTTGAAGAGTTCCAGGACGTTCTCCCCGACGATTGACCTGATCAACTACCGCCATACCGGACACATCAACACGAGATCGTAGAAGAGCCGGGGTCCAAGCCAACATTTCGAGCACCATACCGGCTGAGCCCGACAGAGCTTGCCGATATGAAAAAACAAATAGAGTATCTCCTGGAGAAAGGGCTGATTCGACCTTCGACTTCGCCGTACGGAGCTCCAGTTCTCTTCACTCCGAAGCCAGACGGAAGTCTGCGAATGTGCATCGACTACCGAGCCTTGAACAAGCAGACTGTAAAAAATAAATACCCGATACCACAGATCGACGACTTACTCGATCAACTTCGCGGTGCTACGGTATTCTCCAAGCTCGACCTCAGATCGGGATACTGGCAAATTCGTATGGCGGACAACTCTATCCACAAAACCGCTTTTCGAACTCGGTACGGGTCATACGAGTATCTCGTGATGCCATTCGGACTCACTAACGCACCAGCCACATTTCAGGCGGAAATGAACCACATCCTTCGGCCCCTTCTGGACGAGTGCGTGGTGGTATATTTGGACGATATCCTGATCTACTCGAAAGATATGAAGCAGCACGTTGAGCATCTACGACGGGTGTTTGAAATTCTTCGACGAGAACGCTTCTACGTGAAACTATCGAAGAGCGAGTTTGCGTTGAAAAAAGTCCAGTTCCTTGGACATATGGTGAGTGCTCAAGGAGTTCACGTGGATCCTAAGAAGATCGAAGCAGTGCGAACGTGGAAGACCCCTGAGAACGTGAAGGAGTTACAACAGTTCCTTGGATTCGCCAACTACTACAACCGGTTCGTACCGAACTACGCCAAGATTGCCGCACCATTAACGAACCTGTTGAAGAAGAATACACCATATCAATGGGAGGCAAAGCACCAGGAAGCCGTGGAACAACTTAAAACCGCACTCACGTCCGCACCTGTTCTTATCCTGCCAGACACTGAACTTGACTATGTCATCGAGGCCGATGCTAGCGATCAAGCAGTGGGCGCAGTACTCATGCCGGATCAAGGGAAGGGACTGCAACCCATTGCATACCTCAGTAAAAAACTTCACGGGGCAGAACTTAATTACCCCATCCATGACAAAGAGGCCCTCGCCATCGTCAACGCATTTAAGGCATGGAGGTGTTATCTCGAAGGAAGAAAAACGACTGTCTACACCGACCACTGCAGCCTCAAGTACCTGAAGAACCAACCAACACTCTCCAGGCGGCAGGTCCGGTGGATTGACTTTCTCGAAACCCACTTCCATTACGACATCGTGTATAAGCCGGGGCACAAGAACAAGGCAGACGCACTCAGTCGCCCTGCACACGTTGCCGCCTTACAAATCGATGGCATGAACCCACTTTTGAAGGGACTCTTCACGCATGGATACACCATCGACCCCGAAGTCTCTGTAGCAGAAAAGCGCCATCTTCTACAATGGGATCAAAACATCGCATACCGCAAGGGCTCAACAAAAATATGGGTACCTAATTACCCTCCCTTACGCCAGTTACTGCTCGAAGAATATCATGATGTTCTCTACGCGGGCCACTTCGGTAGTAACAAGACGCTTGCCGGTATTGCGAAGCATTATTATTGGCCCCACATGGCGGATGACGTACAAAAATTCGTCACCTCGTGCGACACATGCCAACGGATGAAGAGCAGCAAACAGAAGAAAGCAGGATTACTACAGCCTCTTCTAGTCCCTGAACAGCCTTGGCAAGTGGTTAGCCTCGACTTCATCACCGGGTTACCACCTACCAAAGCTGGTTACGACGCCATTCTAGTCGTCATCGACAAATTCTCCAAAATGGGACACTTCATTCCGACACACACAACGGCTCGCGTCGAGGAGACAGCGCAAATATTCTTCCGCTACGTCATCTCGCAACATGGCATTCCAACCACATTGATCTCCGACAGAGACCCGAAATTCACGAGTAAATTCTGGAAGGAGCTCATGTCGCTCATGGGGACCAAACTCGCCATGTCATCAGCCTATCATCCCCAAACGGATGGTCAGACAGAGCGCCTCAACCAGATTGTCGAACAGCTTCTGCGAGCAGCGTGTAAGGACGATATCTCTAAATGGGATGCACATCTGCCGGTTCTCGAGTTTGCATATAACAACGCCACGCACGCCGCAACAGGGCAAACTCCTTTCTTCCTCTGTTACGGTCGCAACCCACTCACGCCTCAGAAACCAACAGTACCCGCCACGGTGCAACCCGCACATGATTTCATTTCCACTATGCACCAATTGTGGGAGCGCACGCATAAACGTCTTCTGACTATCCAGCAGCAACAAAAGAAGCTCGCTGATCGAAGTCGCAACGATCATTCCATCCAGATTGGCGATCAGGTGCTTCTGGATACACGCAATCTCGACATTAGCCATCTTCCGTCTAAGCTCCGACCTCGCTTCTGCGGACCTTTTCTCGTCGAGGCGCATGTCACTCCAGTAACCTTCCGCTTGCGTTTACCAGCTACCTGAAAAATTCACAATGCCTTCCATGTTCAACTTCTCAAACCCTATCGGAACCCAAACACAGTCTTCAAAGGTCGCCAGCCGCCGCCGCCACTGCCAGTGATCGTTAATGGGGAACCCGAGTACGAACTCGAAGCCGTTCTGGCGCACCGACGACGACGTAGCGGCACCTTGAAGCTCTTGGTCCGTTGGAAAGGCTATGATCCTTCCGAGGATACCTGGGTACCTGAACACAACATGGATAACGCCCGCCGTCCTCTACAGGACTACCTTGTCAAGCAGGGTGTTACTTCTACCACCCAGCTTTGAGGGGGGGAAGTGTGAGAGGACGTCCGCGATATAATATTTTCTCACTATTATATTTTTCCGTTATCCCATTCTCCCTTTTCTCCTCTTTATTTTGGTCTTTATCTCATCTCAATCGGCCTACTATTCTATTTTCTAGAGCCTTCTATTTATTTCTCTTATTTCCTACTTTTCCCACCGACATACCTATTATACGGCACCGACAGCGCCGACAGTGGTATATACGGTGTAATCTGGGCGTAATCCCAAGTGCCAATAGACTTGCGTGCTTATGCGCACTTGTGATTGTAGTATCGGGAAGGGTGTGTTCCCGAAGGTTCGTTTTATCTCGTTTATCCTTGTACTTTCCGAGTATAAATAGGCCTTGTATTCAGTTTTAGTGACAAGTTTTCGATTGAGAATTCGATCCTGTGACACTGAAGATCCACATGCCACTGACGATGTTCGCCCCAGGTGGGGGAACCGCGTCAACGTAGGTGCCTGTGGACTTCCAGGAAGCCATCTCTGCGTCCATAGCTGCCTGCCACTGAGAGGAGTAGGGACCCTCTACGGCCTCCGCGTAAGAGCGCGGAGTCGGGATGTCTAGTGCATCTGGGTCTCCCTCAGGGGCAAGCAGTACGGACGCGAGATGAGGTGAAGCAGCAGGCAGACACTGGAACTCCTCCTGCCTGTCCTCAAGGACGTCCGTGCCAAGAGCACACTCACCCCTGACGGACGGAGGACAGACAGACGCAGACTCAGCAACAAGAATGCAGCGTAGTCTAGACGACAGCGAGCAGCAAAGTCGACGAGCTCAGCAACAAAAGCAGACGCAGCAGTGGACTCAAAAGAGGGGTCAGTGACGACAGTAGCAAGGAGACGCGTGAAAGTAGGACTGGCAGCACGAAATGAATCCGACTCAGGGTCGGCAAGCGCAGGAAGAGAGGACTCAGGAGGAGAGGGCAAAGGGGCACGCAGAGGAGTTGTGGACGGACGCAGAGACATCCAGTGCGTGCCGGGGACAGGAGGAGGACGTTGACGCGAACTGCGACCACTAGTGCGAGCAGCACGAACAGGCGACGCAGGACGAGACGCAGGCTCACGACGCTCAGCAAGACCTCCAATAGGACCAGTGTACGGAGAAGGAGAGGGCAGTGGGGAGGCCGGCGGTAACTGTGACTACGACTGGACAGGCGGTGGACACTCTAAGGGAGGAGGAAGACCAAGAACCTGCTGAAGGAGCGGAACGAAGTACGGCCGAGGCCGCTCGGCGACTCCAGACACAGCAGGGACAGCACCAGCACCCCCAGCGGCAGCACCAGCGTCAACAGCACCTCCAGCTCCAGCACCTCCAGCAGCACCAGCAGCACCCGCAGCACGACCGCCGCCAGGACTGACAGCAGTAGCCTCAGCGCCAACACCCTCAGCAGCTCCGACTCCAGTAGCACTCGCAGGACTAGCACCTCCGAGACCGTCGGCACCAGCACCCTCAGCCGCCGGAGAAGCACCAGCTCCAGTAGTACACCTCCAACGCCGGGCAAACCACTCGCGCAGCTCCTGTGGAGAGAGTGGCTCTCGCCGAGACGAAGCACCCGGAGAAACACTAGGCCCAGCACCGCCAGACGCCACACAAGCAGGTCCAGCGGCCGCGCGCTTCGCACCCCTAGGCTCAAGAGCTCTAGACTCAGCACCCCCAGGCTCAGCAGCTCCAGACGCAGCACCCCCAGGCGAAGGACCCCCAGGCTCAGCACCCCAAGTCGTAGCACCCCCAGGCTCAGCACCCCCAGTCGGAGCACCCCCAGGCTCAGCACCCCCAGGCTCAACACCCCCAGCCGCAGCACCCCCAGAGTCAGCACCCCCAGGCTCAGCACCCGCAGCAGTACCAGAGTCACCAGCAACCTCGACTGGCTCGACTGCATCTACCTGGGACACACCTGAAGGGGCAGGACCCTGAGGGGGGAGGGGGTCTACCGGGGGGGGACCTGGCACAAGGAAGTGCGGTGGTGGGGGGAGGGAAGGAGTGCGGTAGGGGAAGAGGCGGTAGTAGGGTACCGACTCGTCGAACGTGACGTCCTGGGAGGTCAGAACACGACGAGAGGTGGGGTGGTAGAACAGCCACCCAGGGGCGTCAGGGGGGAAGCCAAGGAAGACACGGGGAGTAGCACGAGGGGAGAGATTGTCCGCAGACAAGTCGCGGACAAACGCCCGAGATCCCCAGACACGGAACGCAGACGCATCGCCGACCTTCCCCGTTCACAGCAAGGCTGTGGAGGTCTCCGGCCTGGAGACCCTGGGGTGAAGGTTGATCTTATGCGCCGCGTACTGAACCGCAAACGGCCACAGAAAATGGGGGGCAGCCGCATGCATCATGGACGTACGAGCGACGTCCATGACCATGCCAATGCGGCGCTCAGCAATCCCATTTTGCTGTGGAGAGTCCGGAAGCGTAAAGGTCTGGCGGATGCCTCGCGCACGACAGTAGGCTCGCAGAAGGCCAGAGGAGAACTCTCTGCCTCGGTCAGAGTGCAGACGCAGAACAGTAAAGTTCGAGCCGAAGCTCCTCCTGAGCTGGAGACGAGCTGCGCGGATCCAGTCGATCAACACCTCAGCGACATCACCCTTGCTGCGCAAGGGGAAGACTGTGGTGTAACGCAAGTAGTCGTCAACCACCAGCAGGAAGTAGCGCTCGTGACCCTGTCCACGGACGCGGGCCGTGCCCCACACGTCCATGTGAAGCGTCTGCAGCGGGGCCTCTGTCGGGGGAAACTGAGAGGAGTGAGGGGCAGCTCGGAGCCGCCCCTCGACACAGGGGACACAGGAAGGACCAGGCCCCGGAGGAAGGGGAGGGAGGGACCGGGGAAGACCAGAGACAAGGACACGGGAAGCCATGCCTCGGAGACGAGGCTGGGAGGGGTGACCAAGACGGTGGTGCCAGAGGAGAGTCTTGTGAGACAGGAGGCGACACGAGCAGGGGGCAGACTCAGGACCAGACCTGGACGCTGCAGCAAACACCTGACCCGACGCAGCTACCTGACCAGACGTAGTGACTGGAGGAGACGCAGTGGTCAGTGTGTACAGGCTCGACCCCGGCGGACGTGTAAACGTGGCCAGGTGTCGGCCTTTCCGAGCGTCCGTGCAGTGGGTCACCCGCTGACTCGCAGGAGTGAACTGATGAACCCCCGTTTCCTGCAGGTCAGCACCACTCACCAAGTTTGTAGAGAACGAGGGGAGGTAAAGACCAGACAAGGTGCCAGAGGGGGCAGCCGGACACGGGAGGACAGTGGAGAAGTGAGAGAGGACAGGACCCCCCGAGGGGTCTGCCAGGGAGACTGCAACTGGCCGACCAAGCGACGTGAGTGTGGTGCGGTCTCGAAAGAAGGAGCGAGAAGCCCCTGAGTCAAGTGTGAAGGTGAGGGAGGCCGAAGCCGACGTGGTACCTGAGAGCGCAGACTCACCAGCACCTGAGGGCGCGGACGCACTGGCACCTAGAGCACCAGCCTCACCAGTACCTAGAGCAGCAGTACCAATGCCCGGGTCGGGCGGGAAACACCGGTAACAGTCACCCTCATCACTTATAGTCACAGCATACATGGCAGCAAGGATAGCATCAAAGTCAAGATCAAAGATAGCTACGCCTGCCCTAGACAGCTCTCCCCAGCGGGGGATCTCACTAGCCTCCGGGAACTGCTGACGCCAAGCGTCCGTCAGGCGGCCAAAGCGGCGCTGGGTGGGGTGAGCACCCCCACACTGCTCACCCGCGCGGTCGCCGGAGCGGAGGACGTAGGTGCACGGGCCAAAATCCCCACCACGCTGACGCTGCGTCTACCACTCACGGAGCTGCTGAGGAGGGGGGATGTCCCGAGAACGCTGCTGCTGCTGCTGCTGCTGGCGCTGACCACTCCCGGAGCTGCTCCGCTGAGAAGAACCACCCCGACCAGCTCCACCTCCTCCACCACCGCCGCCTCCGCCTCCGCTGCCACCGCCGCCTCCGCTCCCACCGCTACCGCCACCGCCGCCTCCGCCTCCGCCGTTGCCACCACCACCTCCACCCCCGCCACCACCCCCACCGCCACCCCCACTCCCCCCGCCGCCTCCACCGCCACCTCCACCACCCTCGCTAGCCCCACCCGCGCCCTTGCCCCCCTTGCCCTTGCCAGAGCGGCGTCTCCCGCTAGGGGCAGACGCCGCACCGACCGACTCAAGACCAACGAGGTCGGCCGCAGCAGCAGAGGCGACAGAGGGCAACAGGGGGGAAGGGGAACACCCCTCAAAGATGGGGGTGCGAGGGTCACCACGAGAGGCTCCTACAATGACTATGCTCTTCTCCTCCGCTAGGAGGGCCTTCTCTAGGAGGTCAACAGTGAGAGTGGTGGGACAGACTGAGAGGAAGTGGTCCCCGACTACACGAAGGGAGTCAGGGAGGCGGGTGACTAAACAATAGAGAGTGATGTACATGGGGGGGGGGGGGGGGGGGGGGGGGGTTCTTGGCGCAGAATTCAGCAGGAAGCGCGGCGCGGTAGCGAGCGTCACGAGTGCGGAGGTGCGTAATGAGGTCAGCGACTGTGGGAAAGGCAGCAAGGTCAGGAAAGAGGTACGGTAGCATGAGGCGGCTCAGTGCAGCAGTGGCAGGGGAGGAGTAGCGTGCAATGACAGCGTCGTACAAGGTCTGAGCACTCTTGTATTGGCTAAAGTGCGCGCGCTCAGTGGTAGGCAGGTGGCAACGCACAGCAAGACGTGCAGCATTATCGCGAGTGGCCCACTGGGAGCGAACAGTGGCGTCGGCATTGGCAGCAGGGGCAGGGGAAGCACTAGAGGTGAGGTCAAAGAGGGAAAGACCGTCTGCCCTATCGCACTGTAGGAAAGCTGCAGGTCATCCACCCAAAACTTAAAGTCAATGGCTCGACCCTCAGCGTCAAAAGCGAGAACACTGGGGGTAGCCATGACAACAGTGGACTAGCAGTACCAACTCTAGGACAGGGGCAGTGCAGTGACAGAAGC
Organism: Closterium sp. NIES-65; assembly: GCA_948144175.1. NCBI lineage: Eukaryota > Viridiplantae > Streptophyta > Zygnematophyceae > Desmidiales > Closteriaceae > Closterium > Closterium sp. NIES-65. Next base: position 111,149 of record CANXME010002345.1, read on the forward strand.
GCTGCTCTCACGAGGCAGGGCGGGTCAGGCAGCTCAGCGGTACAGCAGCACGGCAACACGGCTGCTTGGATGGCACTGCAGCAAGTGCGGCTCCGTGGCACCAGCGGCTCGGCTCCTCAGGCGGCTCGGGCGGCTCAGGCGGCTCGAGTGGCTCGGGCGGCTCGGGCGGCTCGGGCGGCTCGGGCTGGTTGGGCGGCTCGGGCGGCTCAGGAGAGTCGGGCGGCTTGGGCGGCTCGGGCAGCTCGGGCGGTTCGGGCAGGTCGGGCAGGTCGGGCGGCTCGGGAGGCTCGGGCGGTTCGGGCAGCTCGAGCGGCGCGGGCGGTGTAGGGCGGCAGGGCCGCTGGTGCGAGGGGCGGTTGGGCCGCTGAGAAGGGCGGCGAGGCCGCTGCGGAAGGGCAGTAGCTGCTGAGTAGGGCGGCGGGGCCGTTGAGCAGGGCGGCGGTGCCGTTGAGGAGAAGGGCGGCGGGGCCGCTGAGTAGGGCGGCAGGGCCGCTGAGGAGAAGGGCGGCGCGGCCGCTGAGGAGAAGGGCGGCGGGGCCGCTGAGTAGGGCGGCGGGGCCGCTGAGGAGAAGGGCGGCGAGGCGGCTGAGTAGGGTGGCGGGGCCGCTGAGGAGAAGGGTGGCGGGGCCGCTGAGGAGAAGGGCGGCGGGGCCGCTGAGGAGAAGGGCGGCGGGGCCGCTGAGGAGAAGGGCGGCGGGGCCGCTGAGTAGGACGGCGGGGCCGCTGAGTAGGGCGGCGGGGCCGGTGAAGAGAAGGGCGGCGGGGCCGCTGAGGAGAAGGGCGGCGGGGCCGCTGAGGAGAAGGGCGGCGGGGCCGCTGAGTAGGGCGGCGGGGCCGCTGAGTAGGGCGGCGGGGCCAGTGAAGAGAAGGGCGGCGGGGCCGCTGAGTAGAAGGGCGGCGGGGCCGCTAAGTAGGGGCGGGGCCGCAGCGACGGGCGGCGAGGTCGCAGTGACGGGCGGCGGGGCCGCGATGCGGGGCGATGGGCCCGCTGTGACGGGCCGCGGGGCCGCACTAAAGGGCGGCGGGGCCGAAACGAAGGGCGGCGGGGCCGATAGGGGAAGGGGCCGCTAGGGCGTAGGGGGTCGCTAAGGCGGCTCGGCAAGGTGAGAGCCCGGAGCGCGACTCGGGCGGAGCGCGCTTCGGGCAGGAGAGAAAATTTTTGAAACTCGATGTGGTGGGCCCTAGGCACAGTTCCCAAGGGGGAACCTGCTCGATACCATGAGAAAAGTAGAACGAGAATGAATGACTAAGGAATGGAAGTGATACAAATATGCAACCCTAGAAATGTGTACCCCATATGGGCTACCCCACTATAGCCTACACAATATTATAATTTGACACATATATAAATATAGTTCAATATCATAGATGTGGGGGGGGGCACGGGTTCGGGAGGGACAGCAGCAACCACCGGTTTCAACTCAACCACCCTCGCCCGTCCCTCAGCGATGGACCACAGGGGCAGCCCCGCATACGTCAACGCGCGGGACTGAAAGTGTTCCCTTGCAGACATCCCAAGATGCGAGTCCTTGAAGCAACGCCCCCTCGTATCTTACAGTATCGTACGGTATGCCTCTCAAATCAAGATGTACCAAGTCTTTTCGGAAGTGCTCAGAGCAGAGGCGACGGCGTGCTTCGGCAGCAGCGAGTGATACCGTCATCGCCCGGATAGTAGACATATATGTCTGGAGGATGCCCTCCCCCTGACAGAAGGCCCGCATGAGGTCGGAGGAGAACTCACCACCTCTGTCAAAGTGCAGACGAAGGACAGGGAGGTCCTAGCGGAACCGCTCGCGGAGCTGGAGACGAACTGCTCGGATCCAAGGGATCAGGATAGCAGGGACCTCACCCTTGGTGTGCAAGGGGAAGACCGTGGTGTAACGCAAGTAGTCGTCGACAACCAGCAGAAAGTATCACTCGCCGCCATGTCCACGAACCCGGGCTGGGCCCCACACGTCCATGTGGAGGGTCTGCAGGGGAGTCTCTGTCGGGGGAAACGAGGAGGAGTGAGGAGCGGCGCGCTGCCGCCTCTCAACACAAGGAAGGCCGGGCGGCGCAAGCGAGGCGGGGAGGGGAGGGAGAGACCTGGGAAGACCAGACACAAGGAGGCGACTGTGCATGCCACGTAGACATGGCAAGGAGGGGTGACCCAGACGGTTGTGCCAGAGAAGAGTCTAGTGCGACAGGGAGCGACACGAACAAGGGGAGGCTACCTGACCTGACGCAGACACCTGACTAGTAGCAGCTACCTGAGGAGGCACAGTCGTCAGTGTGTAAAGACTCGACCCTAGCCGGCGGTTAAACGTGGCCAGGTGGCGGCCGGTCCGGGAGCACGTACAGATCGCCACACGCTGTCCTCCGGGGGTAAAGGTGTCAACCCACTGGTCCTGGAGAACTGTTTTTCTCACCAAGTTTGTAGAGAACGAGGGGAGGTGGAGACCTGACAGTGAGCCAGACGGAACTGCCCAGCACGGGAAACTCTAGGGTCGGTAACTGTGTGTCCCAGTGGCTGATGTCGTCTTTGCAAGCTGTGCGCAGTAACTGTTCAACCACTTGATTGACTCGCTCTGTCTGTCCGTCAGTCTGGGGGTGGTATGCTGAAGACATTGCAAGCTTTGTCCCCAACAGTCCCATGAGCTCCTTCCAAAACTTACTGGTGAATTTTGGGTCTCTGTCTGAGATGAGTGTAGCGGGGATGCCGTGGATGGTGATGATGCGGTAGAAGAAGAGGCGAGCAGTTGCTTCAGCTGTAGTTGTGGCGTTGGTCGGTATGAAGTGACCCATTTTTGAGAACTTATCGATGACTACGAGGATGGAATCTTGCCCCCGTGAGGTCGAAGGAAGTCCTGTGATAAAGTCGAGGCTAACGACCTGCCATGGCTGCTCCGGTACAGGTAGAGGCTGGAGTAACCCTGCTTTTTTCTGCTTGCTGCTCTTCATCCGCTGGCACGTGTCGCATGAGGTGACGAACTGCTGCACGTCTGCTGCCATCCCGGGCCAGTAGTAATACTTTGCTATCCCTGTTAACGTTTTGTTGCTCACGAAATGTCCCACGTAAGGTACGTCGTGAAACTCCTCCAATAGGATCTGCCGTAGCGGGGCGTAATTCGGTACCCAAATCTTTCATGAACCCTTCCTTACAACTAAGTCTTTCTCCCACTGTAACAGCTTCTTTGTCTATGCTGTAGCAATCTCTGCGTCCACGGAGTACCCATGTTGGAATACACCCTTGAGCAAAGGGTTCATCCCGTCGAGCTGGATGCCTACTACATGTCCGGGGCGGCTCAACGCGTCTGCCTTGTTGTGTAGCCCGGGTTTGTAGACGATGTCATAGTGGAAGTGAGTTTCAAGGAAGTCCACCCACCGCACCTGTCGTCGTGAGAGCATCGGCTGCGACTTCATGTATTTGAGACTGCAGTGGTCAGTATAGACTGTAGTCTTGGCTCCCTCTAGGTAACACCTCCACGCCTTGAAGGCTATGACTATCGCTAAGGCTTCCTTGTCGTGAATGGGATAGTTTAGTTCTGCTCCGTGTAGGTTCTTACTGAGGTAGGCGATGGGCTGTAAACCGCGTCCGTGATCCTGCATCAGTACTGCTCCGACTGCCTGGTCACTTGCATCTGCTTCAACCACGTAGTCCTTCTCGGGGTCCGGTAGGATGAGTACAGGGGCTGTGGTCAGTGCTGTCTGTAGCTGTTCTATGGCTTGCGGATGAGGAGTATCCCATTTGTAGGGCGTATCCTTTTTCAGTAGGTCGGTCAGTGGCGCTGCTATCTTAGCATACTGCGGCACGAACCTGTTGTAGTAGTTGGCGAATCCTAGGAACTGCTGCAACTCCTTCACATTCTCTGGTACTTTCCATTTCTTGACGGCTTCGATCTTCTGCGGGTCCACGTGTACGCCCTCGGCACTCACCATGTGCCCGAGAAACTGCACCTTCTTCTGGGCGAAGTCGCTCTTCGACAGCTTCACGTAGAACTTGTTTTTCCGCAGGATCTCGAACACCTTCCGCAGATGCTCCACGTGCTCCTTCATGTTCTTGGAGTAGATAAGAATGTCGTCCAGGTACACCACTACGCACTCGTCCAGTAGGGGTCGTAATATGTGATTCATCTCCGCCTGAAACGTTGCTGGTGCGTTACAGAGTCCGAACGGCATCACCAAGTATTCGTAGGAGCCGTATCTGGTACGGAACGCCGTCTTGTGGACCGAGTTGTCCGCCATCTTGATCTGCCAGTAACCCGACCGTAAGTCCAGCTTTGAGAAGACTGTTGCTCCACGCAGTTGATCGAGTAGGTCGTCTATGTGCGGTATGGGATATTTGTTTTTGACTGTCTGTTTGTTCAGTGCACGGTAGTCGATGCACATCCGTAGACTATCGCCTGGTTTTGGAGTGAAGAGAACTGGTGCACCGTAGGGAGTGGTGGATGGGCGGATCAGGTGTCTGTCCAGTAGATACTCTATCTGTTTCTTCATGTCTGTCAGTCATGTCGGACTCAGTCGGTATGGTGCACGTGAGACGGGTTTCGCACCTGGTTCCTCCACGATCTCGTGCTCGTGGGTGTCAGAGTATTATAGCTGATGCATGTTTGTAGGCCATAGTGGGGTAGCACATATGGGGTACAGCTTTCTAGGGTTGTATTTGTACCCAACTCTGACTTAGTCATTTCATTCCTGTTCACTTGTTTCACATGGTATAGAGCGGGTCCTTCCTTAGGACCGTTTTTTTAGGGCCCACCGAAGCGCGCCCCGAGGCGAGCCCTTTTTTTTTTAGCGACCCCTCGGGTCGCCATTTCCCTCGCGGCCCCGCTGTCCCTCAGACGCGGCCCCGCCACCCCTCCTGATCGCGGCCCCGCCGCCTGCTTGACGCGGCCCCGCCGCCTCCACTGACGCGGCCCCGCCGCCGGCTCTGACGCGGCCCTGCCGCCCGCTTCGTCGCGGCCCCGCCGCCTGCTTGACGCGGCCCCGCCGCCTCCACTGACGCGGCCCCGCCACCTCCACTGACGCGGCCCCGCCGCCGGCTCTGACGCGGCCCTGCCGGCCCGCCGCTGCACCCTACGGCCCGCCGCTGCACCCTACGGCCCGCCGCCTCACCTGACGGCCCCGCCGCTGCACCTGCCGGCCCGCCGCTGCACCTGCCGGCCCGCCGCTGCACCCAGCGGCCCGCCGCTTCACCTGACGGCCCCGCCGCTGCACCTGCCGGCCCGCCGCTGCACCCTACGGCCCGCCGCCTCACCTGGTCGGCCCGCCGCTGCACCCTACGGCCCCGCCGCTGCACCTGCCGGCCCGCCGCTGCACCGGTCGACCCGCCGCTGCACCTGACGGCCCCGCCCCTGCATCTCCCGGCCGGGCCGCCCCAGCAGCAGAGCCGCCCCGGCAGCCGAACCGCCCGGGAGCCGAGCCGCCCAACGCCGAGCCGCCCGGGACCCGAGCCGCCCTGCCGCCGAGCCGCTCGGGAGCCGAGCCGCCCTGCACCCGAGCCGCCCTGCCGCCGAGCCGCCCGGGAGCCGAGCCGCCCTGCGCCCGAGCCGCCCAGCCGCCGAGCCGCCCGGGAGCTGAGCCGCTGTGCACCCGAGCCGCCCGGTCGCTGAGCCGCCTTTCTGCAGAGCTGCACGACCTGCCCTGCCTGGTGAGCACAGTCCCACTGACACTGCGAGCTCTTTCCCTACTGCTTGCACTGCGTCGTTGTCGTCGCCATGGCTACCCCTAGTGTCCTAGCTTTTGACGCTGAGGGTCGCGCCATTGATTTTGAGGTCTGGTTAGACGACCTGCAGCTGTTCTTACAGTGCGACAGGGCTGACGACCTTTCTCTCTTTGACCTCACCTCTGGCGCCTCTCCTGCTCCTGCTGCTGATGCTGATCCCACTGTGCGCTCTCAGTGGGCCACCCGCGATGCTGCTGCACGTCTTGCTGTGCGTCGCCACCTCCCTACCTCCGAGCGTGCGCACTTTAGTCAGTACAAGAGTGCTCAGACCTTGTACGACGCTGTAGTTGCGCGCTACTCCTCCCCTGCCACTGCTGCACTGAGCCGTCTCATGCTTCCCTACCTCTTTCCTGACCTCTCTGCCTTTCCCACTGTTGCTGACCTCATTACGCACCTCCGCACTAGTGACACTCGCTACCGCGCCGCCCTTCCTGCTGAGTTCTGCGCTAAGAACCCACCCCCCATGTACATCGCTCTCTACTACGTAGTCGCGCGCCTTCCTGACTCCCTTCGCGTCGTCAAGGACCACTTTCTCGCAGTCTGTCCCACCACCCTCACCGTCGACGTCCTCGAGAAGGCCCTCCTCGCAGCGGAGAAGAGCATAGTCGCTGTAGGTGCTTCTCGTGGTGACCCTCGCACCCCCATCTTTGAGGGGTGCTCTTCTTCCCCCTTGCTGCCCTCTGTTGCCTCTGCTACTGCTGCCGACCTGCTTGGTCTTGAGTCGGTCGGCGCGGCGTCTACCCCTAGTGGGAGACGTCGCTCCAGCAAGGGCAAGGGGGGCAAGGGCGCGGGTGGAGCTGGAGGGGGCGGTGGCGGTGGCGGCGGTGGCGGCGGAGGGAGTGGGGGTGGCGGCGGGACTAGTGGCGGGGGTGGTGGTGGTGGTGGCAGCAGCGGCGGAGACGGTGGTGGTGGTGCCAGCGGTGGTGGTGGAGGCAGCGGCGGAGGTGGAGGCGGCGGAGGTGGAGGCGGTGGAGGCGGCAGCGGAGGAGGCGGTGGTGGTGGAGGAGGTGGAGCTGGTCGGGGTGGTACCCAGCTGCGTAGCGGCGGTGGTGGTGGCCAGCGCTCGCAGCGGCAGCAGCAGCAGCGCTCGCGGGACATCCCTCCGCCTCAGCAGCTTCGTGAGTGGTACGCTGGGCGTCAGAGGGGTGGGGGTACTGGTCCCTGCACCTACGTTCTTCGTTCCGGCGACCGCGCGGGTGAGCAGTGTGGGGGTGCCCACACCACCCAGCGCTGCTTTGGCCGCCTGACGGACGCTTGGCGTCAGCAGTTCCCTGGGGCTAGTGAGATCCCTCGCTGGGATGAGCTTCTACGGGCTGGTGTAGCGATCTTTGATCTTGATTTTGATGCTATCCTTGCTGCTATGTATGCTGTGGATTATAGTGAGGAGAATGAGGGTTACCGGTGTTTCCAGCCCAACCCGGGCATTGGTACTGCTGCGCTAGGTGCTTGTGAGGCTGCTGCTCTAGGTGCCAGTGCGTCTGTGCTCTCAGGTACTGGTGAGACTGCGCTCTCAGGTACTGCGTCGTCCTCGTCCTCCCTCACTTTCACACTTGACTCCGGGGCTTCTCGCTCCTTCTTTCGAGACCGCACTACCCTTACGCCGCTCGGCCGGCCGGTTGCGGTCTCCCTTGCTGACCCCTCTGGGGGTCCTGTCCTGTCTCACTTCTCCACTGTCTTCCCGTGTCCGGGTGCCCCTTCGGGCACCCTGTCTGGTCTGTACCTTCCCTCGTTCTCTACGAACTTGGTGAGTGGAGCGGACCTGCAGGATGTGGGGGTTCACCAGTTCACTCCTGCGAGTCAGCGGGTGACCCACTGCACGGAGGCACGCACAGGCCGACACCTGGCCACGTTCTCGCGTCGGCCGGGGTCGAGTCTCTACACCCTGACCGTTGAGTCTCCTCCTATCCCTGCGTCTGGTCAGGTGGCTGCGTCGGGTCAGGTGCTTGCTGCTGCGTCCCGGTCAGGTCCTGAGTCTGCCCCCTGTTCTTGTCGCCTCCTGTCTCACGAGACTCTCCTGTGGCACCACCGTCTTGGCCACCCCTCCTTGCCCCGTCTTCGGAGCATGGCTTCCCGTGTCCTTGTCTCTGGTCTTCCCCAGTCTCTCCCTCCTCTCCCCTCCGGGCCAGGACCTTCCTGTGTCCCCTGTGTCGAGGGTCGCCTCCGGGCTACTCCTCACTCCTCCCACTTCCCCCCGACAGAGGCTCCCCTGCAGACGCTTCACATGGATGTGTGGGGCCCAGCCCCCGTCCGTGGGCAGGGTCACGAGCGCTACTTCCTGTTGGTGGTTGACGACTACTCGCGTTACACCACAGTCCTCCCCTTGCGCAGCAAGGGTGCGGTCACTGAGGTGCTGATCGACTGGATCCGCGAGGCTCGTCTCCAGCTCAGGAAGAGCTTCGGCTCGGACTTTCCTGTTCTGCGTCTGCACTCGGACAGAGGCGGAGAGTTCTCTTCTTGCCTTCTGCGGGACTACTGTCGTGCACGGGGGATTCGCCAAACCTTCATGCTTCCGGACTCACCACAGCAAAATGGGATTGCTGAGCGCCGCATTGGCATGGTCATGGATGTCGCTCGTACGTCCATGATGCATGCGGCTGCCCCCCATTTTCTGTGGCCGTTTGCGGTGAGGTACGCGGCGCATCAGCTCAACCTTCACCCCCGGGTCTCTCGGCCTGCGATGTCCCCAGCCTTGCTGTGGACGGGGAAGGTTGGCGATGCGTCTGTGTTCCGTGTCTGGGGATCTCGGGCGTTTGTCCGCGACTTGTCTGCGGACAAGGTGTCCCCTCGTGCTGCTCCCTGTGTCTTCCTTGGCTTCCCCACTGACGCCCCAGGGTGGCAGTTTTACCACCCCTCCTCTCGTCGTGTTCTGTCCTCCCAGGACGTCACGTTCGACGAGTCAGTCCCCTTCTACCGTCTCTTCCCCTACCGCACTCCTTCCCTCCCCCCTCCCCCGGACTTCCTTGTGCCGGTTCCCCCCCCGGTAGACCCCCTCCCCCCTCAGGTTCCTGCCCCCTCAGGTGTGTCCCAGGTAGACGCCGTTGACCCGGTCGAGGTTAGTGGTGACTCTGGTGCTGCTGCGGGTGCTGAGCCTGGGGGTGCTGACTCTGGGGGTGCTGTGCGCGGGGGTGCTGAGCCTGGGGGTGCTGCTGCTGGGGGTGCTGGGCCTGAAGGTGCTACTGCGGAGGGTGCGGAGCCTGGGGGTGCTGAGCCGGGGGGTGCTGTGCCTGGAGGTGCTGGGTCTGGGGGTGCTAGGTCGGGAGCTGCTGAGCCTGGGGGTGCTGAGCTGGGAGCTGCTGAGCCTGGGGGTGCTGCGTCTGGAGCTGCTGAGCCTGGGGTTTCTCCTGCTGCTGCGTCTCGCCGGGAGCCCCTCTCTCCACAGGAGCTGCGCGAGTGGTTCGCTCGCCGCTGGAGGCGTGCTGCTGAGTCTGGAGGTGCTGCTGGAGCTGGAGCTGGAGCTTCTTCGACCGTCGAGGGTGCGGGTGGTGCCGGTCCCGGAGATGCTGGACCTGCGGGTCCTCTTGGAGCTGGAGCTGCTGAGGGCGTTGGTGCTGAGCCTACTGCTGTTGGTCCTGCCGCTGGAGGTGTGGGTGGCGCTGGTGCTGTCGCTGAGGGTGCTGGTGCTGTCCCTGCTGAGTCTGGAGCTGCCGCGCGGCCTCGGCCGTACTTCGTTCCGCTCTTGCAACAGGTTCTTGGTCTTTCTCCTCTAGTAGAGGGTCCACCGCCTGTCCAGTCGCAGTCCCTGCTGGAGCCTTCCTCTCCACTGCCTGCTCCCTCTCCTTACACTGGTCCTACTGGAGGTCTTGCTGAGCGTCGTGAGCCTGCGTCTCGTCCCGCGTCGCCTGTTCGTGCTGCTCGCGCTAGTGGTCGTAGTTCGCGTCAGCGTCCTCCTCCTGTCCCTGGCACGCACCGGATGTCTTTGCGTCCGTCCACTGCTCCTGTGCGTGCCCCTTTGCCTTCTCCTCCTGAGTCCTCTCTTCCTGCGCTTGCCGACCCTGAGTCGGACTCTCTTCGTGCTGCCAGTCCTACTGTCACGCGTCTGCTTGCTACTGTCGTCACTGACCCCTCTTTTGAGTCCACTGCTGCGTCTGCTCTAGTCGCTGAGCTCGTCGACTTTGCTGCTCGCTGTCGTCTCGACTACGCTGCTAGTCTTGTTGCTGAGTCTGCGTCTGTCTGTCCTCCGTCCGTCGGGGGTGAGTGTGCTCTTGGCACGGACGTCCTAGAGGACAGGCAGGAGGAGTTACAGTGTCTAGCGGCTGTCTCACCTCATCTCGCGTCTGTACTGCTTGCCCCTGAGGGAGACCCGGATGCACTAGACATCCCGACTCCGCGTTCTTACGCGGAGGCCGTAGAGGGTCCCTACTCCTCTCAGTGGCAGGCAGCTATCGATGCAGAGATGGCTTCCTGGAAGTCCACAGGCACCTACGTTGACGCAGTTCCCCCTCCTGGGGCGAACATCGTCAGTGGCATGTGGATCTTCAGGGTGAAGCGGCCGCCGGGCTCTCCACCTGTCTTCAAGGCACGGTACGTTGCTCGTGGCTTCAGTCAGCGGCAGGGAGTTGACTACTTTCAGACCTTCTCTCCCACCCCAAAGATGACTACTCTTCGGGTACTGCTGCACATAGCCGCTCAGCGCGACTAGGAGCTTCACTCTCTCGACTTCAGCACTGCGTTCTTGCAGGGTAGCCTGCACGAGGAGATCTGGCTTCGCCGTCCACCTGGCTTCACTGGGACTTTCCCTCCTGGCACCCAGTGGAGCCTCCGACGGCCATTCTACGGTCTCCGCCAGGCACCGCGTGAGTGGCACGACACACTGAGGACTACGCTTGCGGCTCTTGGGTTTGCTCCTTCTACTGCTGACCCGTCGCTGTTTCTTCGCACCGACACTTCCCTGCCGCCGTTCTACATCCTCGTGTACGTCGACGACTTGGTCTTTGCCACAGCGGACACTGCTGGACTCGCCTATGTGAAGTCCGAGCTGCTGAAGAGACACACGTGCACAGACCTGGGTGAACTGCGCAGCTACCTTGGCTTGCAGATCACTCGGGAGAGAGCACGCCGCACCATTACCTTGACTCAGTCACACATGGTGCAGCAGGTCCTTCAGCGCTTCGGCTTCACGTACTCCTCGCCTCAGGCCACTCCTTTGCCTACTCGCCACTCACTCTCAGCTCTGCCTTCGGATGAGTCCGTAGAGTCGAGTGGTCTGTATGCAGAGCTTGTTGGCTGCCTCATGTACCTGATGACCTGCACACGACCTGACCTTGCATACCCTCTGAGCATTCTTGCACGCTATGTTGCTCCTGGGAGACACAGACCGGAGCACATGGCTGCAGCGAAGAGGGTATTGCGCTACCTGTGCAGTACGTCGGGCATGGGGCTAGTGCTTGGAGGGCGGAGTCCAGTGGTCCTTACCGGCCACGCGGACGCTTCTTGGGCTGACGACCAGGCTACGCAGCGGTCGTCACAGGGTTACACCTTCAGCCTTGGTTCCGGCTCTGCCTCGTGGCGGTCTACTCGCTCGTCTTCGGTTCTCGGCTCCAGTTGTGAGGCTGAGATCTACGCTGGGGCCATGGCTGCACAGGAGCTTCGCTGGCTCACCTACCTGCTGACTGACCTTGGAGAGCCGCCTCGTTCTCCTCCAGTGCTGTACGTAGACAACAAGGCCATGCTGGCCTTGTGTCGAGAGCAGCGCTTGGAGCACAGAACGAAGCACATTGCTCTCCGCTACTTCCTTGCTCGTGAGCTGCAGCAGCGTGGACAGTTGCGACTTGCGTACGTGGCCTCTGAGGCCAACACTGCTGATGTGTTCACCAAGGCACTCGCGCCGTGTGACCATCAGCGCTTTTGCACCCAGCTGGGTCTTGTACCTGTCTTGCCTCACTTGCTCTCCTCTTGACTTCACTTGTACTGTGACATATATATATACCTGCTCTTGCTTGTCTAGTTTTATATATATGTCTGTACTCCTGCATGTGAACTGGCCTCTGGCCCTGCTCTTGTGCTCGGACTGTGTGGTGACTTTGTGATCCACACTGAGCTTGCTTTGCTTTGCTTTGCTTGACTGGTCTTGTGACCCCTTGTTCTCCCCCACTTAGCCTATGGGGGTGTGTCAGAGTATTATAGCTGATGCATGTTTGTAGGCCATAGTGGGGTAGCACATATGGGGTACAGCTTTCTAGGGTTGTATTTGTACCCAACTCTGACTTAGTCATTTCATTCCTGTTCACTTATTTCACAGTGGGTGCGTGCTGGAGGTACTCCTGCGGGTAGGTCGTCGTGCATTATATCTTTGTACTGCTCCAAGACCTCCTTCACTGCTGCAGGTAGCTCCGAACTCGGCTTCTCCTCCTCTGCTGCTGCCAAAACCAGTGCTAAGTAACCCGTGTTACTTTCGTTCACTGTCCGTTCGAACCGTGCCAGTGTCGTTTCAGGAACGTCCCCTGTATCCGTCCAGCTTCGCAGTGCTATCCGCTTCCTGTTGTTGTAGATGCACACCTTGCTGTTGACCCAATCGATCTCGGGGTTGAACCGCTTCAGGAAATCTCGCCCCAAGATAAAATCTAATCCTTTGATGTTGGTGACTGGTAGCTTTGGCTTCCACCTCAACGCACCTATATGCAGCTGCAGTGATGCTTCGCCGGGGATAGGAAGCTTCGTACCGTCCACCATGGTTGCTGAAAACTGGGTCTCTTCCGCCTTCTCTCCAATTTTCTCCAATGCTCCGCGGTCACACACCGAGTGAGATGCATCGCTGTCCACCAGTGCATGGAGGCGTCGCCCATTGCATAACACCTCAAGGAGTAGTGGTTTCTGCTGTGCTGAGTAGCCAAAGAGGGTCTCGTTAATAGGATCATAGGGTACATCAAACTTAATACCTTCCCTTTTTCCTATACCTGACTCAGCACTTTCCAACTTCACCTGGGGGGTAGGAGGATTTTTCCGAGGCTTGTATGATTTCTCTTGAGCCTGGATGTTTCCTCTAAGCCTTGACAGCTGTGTAGGCTTCACCTGTGGGCAACGGGGAGCCTTAACACTATGCTGCGGGGAGAGAATATTAACTTCACGCAACGCACGACCCTTTTCTACGCCCCGTAGTACTTTGCCCAACTTCTCATGTACCTGAATCATTTCTAGAGGCTTTTTCTTGGCCTCTAAACCTCCCCTGAATTTTTCAAAGGCTTGAAAACCACGAGAAGCAATATTTCTCGTTAGAGTATCTTTATAGGATACTTATAACGAATTCTTACTTTCGTGGGTGTTCGGCTGGAGTTTCCCGGTCGGTGCAGAGTCTTTTTTCGCAGAGCCTCCATTCGCCTCGGCGATTTCCCCTGATGCCGGCCGGTTGTGACGTTTTAGATTCGCGCCATCATTTTCTCCTTTTTTCACCCGCTCCAAAGTCGCCACGTCGTCGCCTTTTCCTGCTTTTCGGATCTTTACGCGATCGCCAGGTCGATCCGCGGCTACTGGCGATTTCCGTTTTTTTACTTCGGGGGTGCTCCACTGTTACCGTCCCGGAGTGCCGCACGTGCTTTCTTCATTTTGTAGCACGACAAGATTTGATGCCCTGCTGCGCCGCAAAATTCACATTTCGCCGACTGCTGCTTCGCGTCAAACTTGTCGATATCCATCGGTTCGGCGAACGTGGGGGGTGCCGATCGCTCCGTGCCGAATGTACGGTTCGCCGTGAAACGTCGTGTTTCGGGTTGACCTCGAGTCAGCGCATCGTATCGCTCGGCAGCACGCACGATGTCTCTGTAGCTATCGCAATTCGCCGCGATCACCGGCCGTCGAATCTCTATTTTTAACCCTTCTGTGTACGCCTGGATTTTTTCGCCTTCGGTCAGGTTGGTGATGCGGTTGAACAGTAGTTCCATCTGTTGCGTGTACTGTGCTACACTACCGTATTGTTTGTGTCGGTGTATCCGCTGCCGCGCCATGTAGGTCGTATTAATCGGTTCGAAACGCTCGATTAAATCTGCCCGAAACTGCTGCCACGTTTTCTCCCCGTGGGCTACATCACTGTAGTAGATCCACTCGAGTGCCGGTCCACGTGACAGCGTCGCTGCGAGCCGAATTCTTGTTGCGTCGTTTTGCGGGGTCGAACAGCCAATGGCCTCGAAGTTAATTTCGAGGGTGGCCACGAATCGCCGGACGTCGGATCCCTTCGCGCTTGGATCGAACGCCTCAGGGAGCCTCGGTCGTGCTGCTTCGAGGTGTGAAAGTTTAGAAGAAAGAAGAGGACTGCACTAGCAAGAATGGGGATACAAATAGCAAACCCTAGAAGGGTTGTACTTGCTATAGAGCACCTCACTATAGGCTAGAGCATAAGATAACATTCTGACACACCCCCATAGCCAAAGTGGGGTGTAATCAGCAGAGCAAGCAAAGCAGTACAAGCTCAGGGTGGATCACAATGTCACCACACATTCTGAGCACAAGTTCAAGAAGCAATAGAAGTTAACAATTATGAGCAAAGCTAGTGGTAGTCACAACGGGCAAGTGAGGAGGAGGAGAGAGAGTGAGAGGAGAGGAGATAGGAGGCGACGGATGAAGCTGCAGACACACGGGCAACAGGAGGCACACTGGCACAACGGCTACCGGAACAACGCTCCGGAATACTGGAGTAACTGGCCCCGCGGCTAAAGTAGCGGCAGACGAGCAACGGACCCACGGGCGGCTGGCACAGCTGGCTACGACTGGGCTACCGAACGAAGTCACCGGAATACAGGTGCTGCTGGCGACACGACGGCAACCTCCATTCAGCTTCCCCAAACGATCCCACTCCCCCTCACACACACCCGCTGCTACACCCCTAGCTCCACTCTCACCCCACCCCCTAGCACCACTCCGTCGAATCCCACACACCCACCCCCCTCAGCGGCAGCTGCAGCAGTGGGAGACAGAGGAGGAGGAGGAGCAAGGGAGACTACATACCCGCCATCCCCCAGGCCGCACGCGGCCCCCTCAGGTCGCCTCGACAGGCGACGGGAAAAGGGGGGGGGGGGGGGGGGGGCGGTGCCGTAGGTAGGGCGACGGAGCCGGGCCGTAGGTAGGGCGACGGGACGACGGGGCCGCAGGTAGGGCGGCGGGGCCGGGGCCAGGGCCGCAGGTAGGGTCGCCCGAGCCGCGCGCAGGCGGCCGAAGCCGCGCGCGGGCCTGGCGCCGCCTGTACGGGTCGCGCGTAGGCCTGGCGCGGCCCGTACAGGCCGCGGACGGGTCTGGCGCGGCCCGTACGTGCCGCGCGCAGGCTGTACGGGCCGCGCGCAGGCCACGACGGGCGACGGGGGGCGACGCGGAGGTCCCCGTCGCCCGTCGCAGCGCCTCCCGGGAGCGGCGCGCGGCGTGACGGGGCAGTAACCCGCCGCGCGCCTCGGGGCGCACGGCGGGAAGAGAACCGCCGCGCGCCTCGGGGCGCACGGCGGGCAGAAAACCGCCGCGCGCCTCGGGGCGCACGGTGGGATGAAAAACTGCCGCACGCCACGGGGCGTGCGACACAGAGAGTAGTGATAGCAGTAGCAGTAGGAGTTGCAGCGGAAGCAACGAGGTGGTAAGTCCACCCACTGGATCGATCCAAGGGGATCGACCTGCTCTGATAGCATGTGAAAGTTTAGAAGAAAGAAGAGGACTGCACTAGCAGGAATGGGGATACAAATAGGAAACCCTAGAAGGGTTGTACTCGCTATAGAGCACCCCACTACAAGCTAGAGCATAAGATAACATTCTGACACGAGGTTCGGCGATGGTGGTGCCATCGGTCCGTGAAATGTCGGTGTCGCCACTGCTGCTGGAGTTGTTGGTGCTGCAGCCGCTGCGGTCGCTGCTGCTGCGGTGGCGAACCCTGGTTGGCTTGTCAGAAAAGCCTCGAGTCGACGAAGCGTCGCCTGCGTCTGCTCCATGTCGTTGCGGAGGCTCGCGATGTCGCTCGTGGTCGCATAGTTGTCGCCTTGGCCCTCCATGCCTGACATCAATGCGTCCGAAAAACCGAATCGAGGGGGAGCGAAAAACACGGAACCGGTTTTACGTACCCGAAATCGATGTTTAACTGCGTCGCCCCCGCGGTTTTTGAAGACTGGTTCTTAGCGGTCGAAAGAACTTCGCGTGTAAACAAGCTCTGATTACCAAGTGTGAGGATTGAGGATCGAGCTCAGAAAAGAGAATGTGAATTGAATCGAATTAATGAATCACCTGGGTACAACACGAGGCTATATATAAGCTCGACACAAGGCCCCGTAACCAGGTGTTACGCGAAGGTTCCACGGGTCACGATGCGTCCCGAACAGATCCTTACCGAATTCGGTAGAAGACAATTCGGTGGCAACCGAAAGCCGGAATTCGGTGCACGCAACCTAGCTCGGTGCTATAACTATAATAAAATATAGGAAAGCACCTAGCCTAGGAAATCAAGCAATTCATGCATGCATATAATTATCATATGCTAGAAATAGCATGATAAAGTAAAGGCAAGCAAGCATAGCTGGCATAAGCCGTCGTACTCTCATAGTGTCGTACAGGGCTTTAGCAGTTTTGAGTTCGCCAAAATGTGTAAGTTCGGCTAACGATAGGTGGTTGCGAATGGCTAGGCGAGCAGCAGCTTCACGATTCTGCTACTCAGAACGGGCACTAAGCTCAGCTGTGGCAGCAGGAGCGACTGAGGCACCAGACGCGTGGTCAACAAGAGAGACATTGTCCTTGGTATCGCGCATTAGGAACAGCTGCAGGTCATCAAGCCAGGTCTCAAACTGAATCGGGAGGCCCTTAGTATCGAACGACAGAACGCGGAGGGTGGCCATTGCTTATGGCGCGGGACTGGCAGGGCAGCGCGATTCTAAGCAAGCAGCAGTAGCAGGGGCGGCGCGCTGGGCTGAAGCGGGCGGCCGCAATAGGGGCAGGCGTAGAGGCAGCACGCGGGTTTAGTGGGCGGGCGGCGCGCGGGGCCTAGCGGGTGGCCGAAGCAGTAGGGTGGGCGGCGCGCTGGGCGTAGCGGGCTGTCGCAGCTGTGGCAAGCGGCGTTCGCGCTGCACGCGGTCGGTAGGGCAGCAGAGCGTGCGGCGCGCGGGTCGTAGCGGGCGGCCGCGGCTGTAGCAGGCAGCGCGCGGGGCTGCAGGCGACCGGCAGGGTAGCAGGGCGGGCTGCGCGCAGGGCGTAGCGGGCGGCCGCGGCAGCAGGGCGGGCGGCGCACGGGGCTGCAGGGCAGTGCGACCGGTGGCGCGCGGGGTGTAGCAGGCAGCCGCGGCAGGGGCAGGCGGCGCGGGACTACAGGCGGCCGGCGGGGCAGCGCGCTAGAGAAAACGCGCGCTGCAGCAGTGGCGCGCGGCCAGCAGGGGCAGCGCGCAAGTGGCGTGCGCGGGGGGCAGCGTGACGCGGGGTAAGGTAGTGGGGTAATGCGGTAACCGTAGTCGGAATGGTGGGCCCGAAAAGAAACGGTTCTACGGACCTATCGCTCCGAAACCATGTTAGAATGAGAAGCTAGAATGACTGCATTGAATGAATTGTGGGTACAAGTAGTAACCCTAACATTGGGTTGTACCCCATATCGGCTATCTCTCAGAAAGTGGCTACAGCGGAATGGGCTGCATTGATTGTGTTGGGGTACAAGTACCTAACCCTAACTGTTTGTACCCCATATAGCATGACCCACTAAAGGCTATAACATTTGACACACCCCCATAGCCTAAGTGGGGAATGCCAAGTAACAAGAAACGCAATCTAAGGTCACAAGACTAGTCGCAAGCAAGAGAGGAAACAAAGCTCAGGGTGGATCACAACGTCACCACACAGTCTAAGCACAAACAAGGGGCCACAAGGCCAGTTCAAGAGTGTAAAAGCTAATATATATATGGTACACACACACAAGAGGCAAGAAACCACTACTGCAGTCTACTAGACCCTGTCTCAACGAGACCTAACTGCAGACAAAACCGGCGGTGGTCACAAGGCTGAAAAGCCTTGGTGAAGATGTCTCCGGTGTTGGCCTTGGAGGCCATGAAGTCCAGACGAGCCTGTCCGCATCGCTGCAACTCTCGAAGGAGGAAGTACCTAACGTCGATGTGCTTCACTCTGCTCTCTAGTCGAGGCTCACGACACAGGAGAATCATCGCCTTGTTGTCAGCAAACAAGGTCGGTGCAGAGCTCGGCCGCTCACCAAGGTCAGTGAGCAAGAAGGTCAACCAGCGTAGCTCCTGTGCAGCAAGGGCTCCAGCGTAGATCTCGGCCTCTCCGGTAGAAGTCGCAACAGAGGAGGACCGAGTAGACCTCCACGAAACAGCTCCAGAGCCCAGGCTGAAACAGTAACCCTGTGTAGACCTCAGAGTCTCAACGTCGTCGGCGTAGGAGGAGTCGCAGTGACCGGTGAGTACAACTGGCTGTGTCCCTCCAAGTACAAGCCCCATGTCTGATGTCGCGCCGAGGTACTTCGCCACCCTCTTAGCCGCCACCCCCTCTCCCAGTCGCAACAAAGCGAGAAAGGATGCTAAGAGGGAAGGCGAGGTCCGGGCGAGTACACGTCATCAGGTACATGAGGCAGCCCACCAGCTCTGCGTAGGGACCACTAGGCTCGAACGGCTCGTCAGGAAAAGGCCCAGTGAGTCTGTGGTCTAAAGCAAGAGGGGTGGGTGTAGGAGAAGAGTGCTAAAGCCTGAACCGCTGAAGGACCTGCTGCACCATGTGTGACTGAGTCAGAGTGATGGTGCGAGCGGCTCTGTCCCTAGAGATCTGCAGGCCAAGGTAGCGGTGCAGTTCCCCAAAGTCAGTGCTGGTGTGTCTCTTCTGCAGTTCGGACTTCACCTCCGCCAGTGCAACTGTGTCGGCTGTGGCAAAAACCAGGTCGTCAACGTAGACGAGAACAAAGAAAGGTGTGCGCCCACGACGAACAAACAGCGACGGGTCGGCGGAAGACGGCTCAAACTCGAGGTCGGAGAGAGTCGAGCGGAGAGTGTCGTGCCACTCACGGGGTACCTGGCGGAGACCGTAGACCGGTCGTCTGAGGCTCCACTGGGTCCCTGGCGGGAAAGTGCCAGTGAAGCCCGGAGGACGACGCAGCCAGATCTCCTCGTGTAGGCGGCCCTGGAGGAAGGCAGTGGAGAAGTCAAGAGAGTGTAGCTCGTAGTCTCTCTGCACTGCTACGTGCAGTAACACCCGAAGAGTGGTCATCTTCGGGGTGGGCGCGAAGGTCTGAAAGAAGTCAACTCTCTCACGCACACTGAACCCTCTAGCCACGTAGCGTGCCTTGAAGACTGGGGGAGATCCCGGCGGCCGCTTCACCTTGAAGATCCACATGCCGTCAACGATGTTCGCCCCTGGGGGGGGAACCTCGTCAATGTAAGTGCCTGTGGACCTATAGGAGGCCATCTCTGCGTCCATGGCAGCTCTCCACTGAGAGACCCAAGGCCCTGACACTGCCTCAGCATAAGTGCGAGGAGTAGGTATGTCAGGAGCGTCGGGGTCTCCCTCAGGAGCGAGGAGCATGGCACAGAGATGAGGCGAAGCAGCTACTAGGAACTCTAGCTCAAACTCTCTGTCCTCTAGGACGTCACAGCCAAGGGCAGACTCACCCCCGGCGGACAGAGGACGGACAGGAGGAGCGGCCAAAACACGAGTGGCGTCGTCAAGGCGACGCGTAGTAGTAAAGTCAGTGACAGCGGCAGTGAGGACCGCGACGAAGGAAGGAGAGGCACAAGGGTTTGGAACAAGAGAGGCGAGAACACGAGAGAGAGAGAGTGGGGCAGTACGTGCGGTAGTAGTCAGAGACCGGAGTGGACAGGGAGGCAGTGAGGGACGACTCAGGAGGACGAGGAAGAACATACTGAAGAGGACGAGGAGGACTAGAACAAAACAAAGCGGTACGGAGGTCAGTGACAGGGGACGAGGGACGAGCACGAGGAGAACGAGAGTTCCAAGTGTGGGCGAGTGGAGGGGGAGACGGAGGAGACTGAGAACAAGGGAACACAGCCGGAGCTGAGTCCGGAGGAGGAAACGTAGGACCGAACACGGGAGGAGAGGAGGGGAGACCAAGGGCCCGAAGGCCAAAAACAGGGGTTGGAGGCTGCTTCGGCTGATGCTGCTGCTGCTCCCGCTGCAACTCCAACCTCTCACGCTCCACCCGCTGCTGAACCTCCGACCTCTCATACTCCAAACGCTGCTGCTCCTCACGCTCAAGACGAAGAAGGGTCTGGTAACGAGTCGGGTAGGGGTGAGGAGGAGGAGTGGTGTCAGGAGACGCAGCAGAAAAACCGGCTCCGTCCGCAGGAGAACCCGGCTGAGCACCCCCAGAGCGAGTACCTCCCGCGGCAGCACGACCAGCACTAGTAGGAGGCGCACCCGCACCCCCAGTCGTGGTGCCCCAAGTGGCACCAGCACCATCCCCAGACTCTCCAGCTCCAGAAACACCACCAGCTCCAGCACCCTCAGAACGGGCAGCTGCGGCAGCTGCACGCTCAGCGCGAACGCCAACACCCCCAGAACGGGCTGCTTCTGTAGGCGCACGAACAGCTCCAACACCAGCACCCCCAGAGCGAGCATCCCCAGAGCCCTCACCTCGAGCACCAACACCCTCAGAGTCCGCAGTGGCCGGTAAAGGAAGCGCCGGTGGCTGCTGCGGAGGCTGTGAGGACGACTGTGGGGAAAGAGGAGAGACCTGGGGGGGTACCGAGGGGGGGGGAGTAGCGTGGGACACACCAGACGGAGCGGGGATAGGGTGGGGTACCGGAGGAGTAGGGGCGGGAGGAGGAGGAGCTGGAGCCGGGAGACCGGGAGACCTCGACAGGGGTACCAGACGTAGTAGGGGACGGACTCGTCAAAACGGACGTCACGAGAGTCAAAGAACCGGTGGGAGGGAGGGTGGTAAAAGGTGAAGTCAGAGGAGCCCTCTGGGAAACCAAGGAAGACACAGGGGACAACGCGAGGTGAGATCTTGTCCGCAGAGGTGTCGCAGACAAGAGCCAAGCAGCCCCAGACACTAAACCTCGACGCAACACTAGGGGACCTTGTCCAAAGACTGGTCGGTGAAGCCCCTGGCCGAGAGACGCGAGGCCAGAGGTTCAGCTGGTGAGCGGCGTACCGAGCCGCGTAGGGCCACAGGAAATGGGGCGCGCAGGCGTGGATCATGGAGGTGTGGGCTATCTCCATGACCAGGCCTAAGCGTCGCTCAGCAACCCCATTCTGCTGGGGAGAGTCTGGAAGAGTCCAGGACTGGGTGATGCCCTGCTCAGCACAGAATCTGGCGAGAATGTCGGAACGAAACTCACCCCCACGGTCGGAGTGAAGACAACTGACACAACGACCGCGAATGCTCTCGGTGGCGAGGAGCCACCGGATCAGCGTAGAAGTCACGTCGGACTTCTTCGCCAAAGGGAACACGGTGGTGTACCGAGAGTAGTCGTCAACGACCACTAGAAAGAAACTCTCCCGCTGAGGGCCAAGACGGGGAGCGGAGCCCCAGACGTCTAAGTAGAGAGTCTCGAAGGGCTCGGTGGCCGGACGAAGGGAGGAGGAGTGAGGGGTGGTGCGCAGCCGACCCTGGACACAAGGACCGCACGGAGGAGCTGGGGACGGCAGGAGTGGCGGGAGGACTCGGGGGAGGCCTAAGACAAGACGCTGACTGGACATAGCGAAGAGACGAGGGAGGGAAGGGTGACCAAGGCGGTGGTGCCAGAGGAGGGAGGGGTGGGCAAGCGACCGACACGAGCACGACGCAGCAACTACACCTGACACAGCAACCTGACTGGACCCGGCTACCTGGTGGGACGGGGGAACCTGACGGGGGTCGGTGCGGAGGGCGTACAGACCTGAGCGCGGCTCCTGGCGAAAGTGGCCAATGGGGCGTACGTGTCACCGTCCACATAGACCGCGGTGTCACCAGAAGGCTCAACCTAGACCCCGATGTGCTGTCTTGCCAGAGTGCCCACACCAACCAGGTTCCTAGAGAACGAAGGAACGTGGAGGCAAGTCAGGGAACCGGAAGGAGCGGCTGGGCACGGGAGTGTAGTGGCATGAGTCGCAATGACCGGTCCCAAAGAGGGATCGGCCAGTGCTACAGGGACAGGCGCCGGTAGCGGAGAGAGAGTCCTGCAGTCGCGGAAGAAGCAGTGTGATGCTCCGGAGTCCATTGTAAAGGAGAGAGAGGCGTCCCTCGAGGGAGAACCTGTACTAGTAGCTAAACAAGATCCTACACTAGCACCTACTCTAGCAACAGGCAAAGATCCTAAGCTAGGTACAGGCAAGTACACAGATCCATGAGCACTATAGTCAACATCGGCATACATGGCATATGACCTAGCATCATCCATATTCATATCAAAAACAGCAATACCACGAGCTAGAAGCGTTCCCCAGCGTGGCGGCGGGGGAGCAGAGGGGCCGTGGTGCAAGACGTAGAGGTCGTCGAGACGACTGAAGCAGCGTGCAGCAGAGTGGTCGGGGCGGCCACAGAAAGAGTCCCGACGAGGACCCGTAAGGATCCAGTACTCACAGGGACCAACGTCGCGGCCGGCCGAGCGAGGTCCCCGACAGGAGGGGGCGCCACTGCGCCCAGTGCCCGGGGGACCCGAAGACCTCCACTACTGCTGAGAGCCCCACTACTGCGGAGGGCCCCACTGCTGCGGAGGGCCCCACTGCTGAGGAGGCTGCTGTGGCGGGCGCTGCTGCTGGCCCTGTCGCTGCTGCTGCTGTCTCTGCCGCTGCTGCTGTCCAGGCGGTGGCAGCTGCTGAGGAGTCGACTGCTGCTGCTGGTGGGACCCCTCAACACCAGTGAAAACTCCACCGACGAAAGGAGGGCCGTCAGGTCCCGAGCCACCCCCACCACCACTCCCACCACCTGCTCCACCGCCACCGCCACTACCCGCACCACCTCCAGTACCCGCGCCGCCCTTCCCGCCCCTCTTACCAGCCTTGCCACGTTTCTGCCCGCCAGAGACAGAAACAGCCGCCGTCTCCTCAAAGGCAGAAGACGTGGGGGTGGCAAGTGAGGCAGAGAAGGTGGGAAGCTGTGGTACCGCACACCCCTCAAAAAGACGAGGAGGAGGCGCGGAAGAGGCAGAGGCAACAGTGAGGAGGTTGCTCTCGATCTTCAAGAGAGCAGTCTCAAGAAGATCGATGGTAAGCTAAGTGGGGTGCTTCAGAAGAAGCGCGTCGCGGGTTGTGGCTAGGCGGTCAGGGAGGCGAGTGACTAGCCAGTGAATAGTGAGCCACATAGGGGGTGGGGCAAGGGCAAGCTGGTCCTCAGTGCAAGCAGCGCGAAAGCAAGCATCAAGGGAGTGCAGGTGGGTAGCGAGGTCAGAGACAGTCTCAAAGGAGGCGAGGTCAGGGTAGATAAAGGGTACGAGGAGGCGACTGAGCGAAGCAAAGGAGGGAGTGGAGTAGCGAGTAACAATAGCCTTATACAGATCTGCAGCAGACTCGACCTGAGCGAAGTGGACTGCCTCTGTCGGCGGGAGAAGGTCGGTCAGGGCGAGGCAGGCAGCGGCGTCACGAGACTCCCACACGTCGCGAGCGAGGAGCTGGCGCTGGTAGTCGGCCTCCTGCTCAGAAGTAGGCGGTGGAGTATTGGGCAGCGGCTAAGGCTGGGGAGGGGCTTTTTGAGCGCCGGACGCGTGTGGGAACAGGTGCACGCCATCCTGCCGCTGGCTCTTAAGGTGGCGCTGCGCTTGCGTAAGCCACGTGCTAAAATCTATAGGTCGCCCTTCAGGGTCAAAACGAAGTACTCGGGAGGTCGCCACAGAGGGCGAAACTGAGAGCGCACGGCTGCCAGCCGCAGGAGGGGGAGACAATAAGTAACGCGTGAGCAGGCGTGGAGGCATGCAGGCAGGTAGGTGGTGCGGCATGTAAACAGGCGAGCGCTGCAGTGCGCTGCCTGACGTTAGGTGCGGCGCGCTGGTCTGCGGGTGGCGCGGCGGGTCGACGGGCAGGCTGCGCGGCGCGCGGGCCTACGGGCGGCTCAGCGGGTCGACGGGCGGGCCTACAGGCCGCGCAGCGCGCGGGCCTACGGGCAGCACGGCGGGTCGACGGGCGGGCCTTCGGACGGCGCGACGCGCAGGCCAACGGGCGGCTCGGCGGGTCGACGGGCGGGTCGACTCGTGGGCCTACGAGAGGCGCGACGCGCGGGCCAGCGGGCGGGCCTACGGGCAGCGCGACGCGCGGGCCTGCGGGAGGGCCTACGAGCAGCGCGACGCGCGGGCCTACGAACAGCGCGACGCGCGGGCCTGCGGGCGGGCCTACGGGCAGCGCAACGCGCAGGCCTACGGGAGGGTGGCGTGGTGGCTAGGGGACGGGTCGCACTGCAGGTCGACCGGCGGCATGGTGCGCTAGTGGGCAGCTGGCTGGCTGGCTGACTGGCGGCTTAGAACTCAGCGCGCTGGCGTGTCTGGAGAGCTAGGGAACTAACCTAGGGCCTAGGAGCGAGGAACCTAGCTGATACCATCTCAGAAAATGGCTACACCGGAATGGGTTGCATTGATTGTGTTGGGGTACAAGTACCTAACCCTAACTGTTTGTACCCCATATAGCATGACCCACTAAAGGCTATAACATTTGACACTATCCTACTATAGCCTACACAGAACTAGCACAGATATAGTTTGACAATTATCACACAATTTGAATCCTTGTGTCCGGCTTTCCCTCGGCCGCCGCAGTGGCACCATGTGCCAGGCCAGAAGTGCTACCTCTGAGTGACCGATTGCCCCGCCACAAGGACGTCGTTATCTTCCTAGAGTATTTCCGCTCCTCTAGTGACTTTATGGATTTTAACAAAACTTATATGATGCATGTTGTGTAGGCTATAGTGGGGTAGCCAATATGGGGTACAACACAATTAGGGGTTAGTACTTATACCCATCATGCTGATAGTTCATTCATTCTTTCTTTGTTATTCTGACAGCTACATGCTCCAGCACTCTCGGCGTTGACCTCCTCCTCTTCGACCGCTGTTCTTGGCCGACTTCTTCTTATCAGCGTCCTTCGCCGGCTTCCCACATCCCCTTCCACCGCTGCCAGGCTGGTCGCGCTGCCGCAGTCGACCATCTTGCTTCGTCTTGGTGGCATAGTTCACCTGCGGCAAGAGCTCTATGGACTACTCAGCCTTCTGCATCACCTTGTCCTTGAGGATGAACGAGGTCAGTGAACGTATCCGGCTTAAGTAACCCGGTACAATGTACCTCGTTATTGTCGTGAACCTTGTGGATTTTCATGCGCATGCAAAACGACATGCGATTGGATAAATGTAAACGTAAAAATATGAACGCATGCCGATTTTAGTTCGGTGTCCAACTTCTTTCAAACAGATTAAACTATGACATACGATTGCCTCATAAATGTTTTCACGAGATTAACGAAACGGGCTACCAGAAAAAGTTCAATATTTTTTCCGAACTTCTACACCAAAAGACGCGCCCTAAGGCTAATCAGGAAGTGGGCATAGACAGTCACAGCAGTTAACAATCAGTACAATGTAAACTGTAGTGATCAAAAGGCGAACGTATTGCTTGATATGGAGAAGGCACTGAACCGTGTCGCTATCGCACGTAAGCACACTGGGATGCGCATTGCCATATTTGCGGCTTGGGCTATTTACCACGGCTCGACCACATTCATTCTGATGCCGGGTCACACCTCACGTGCCCCGGTGTTCATGGTGCTACTCGCACCGCCAAACATCGCGAACCTTTCCACCAACACTTTCATGCCTGTCTAACGAACGAGATGCTATTGATGGAGTTCGCGGAAGGCTATCGGTCATCTAGCCAGCAAACCTTCCTTCGCGAGAAGCAATTTGTTTCGCAGATGTTACCAGCTGGAGGGGAGGGTGCAAGGAGATGCGCGAGCGATAACAGCGAGGAGGGTGTTTCTGGCGACGGTGTGCACCCCATCCATACAGCAAAACTGCAGCATCTTTCGATGGGCACCGCGATTTCGGCCAAGTCGACGAAAGGTGAGGTGGCGTGAAAAACGCTTTACAGTTTCCGTCCCGAGCAGAGAATCCAGGGCATGCTTTCAGTGGTTTACGCGTTACCACCCTACAGCAATAGGAGTCTCTGCCAGTCGTTCCCAGTGTTGAGAAGCTTTCTGGCCATAGTGTCATATGTTTGTCTATCGCTCACACGTGCTGGTTATGATTAAAGTCTCTACTAGCGCCTAGAAGAATCGCTGATTCAGACACGCTTTCAGAGTTTAGGGTGAAACTTGGTTCAGTCTTTCTTGACCTGGCTAGTAGTGCTTGGAACCAGTTGCACTCGCGGTTCGAAAGACTCTTTCTCCTTCAGCGTCGCGCTCAGCAGTGACGACCATTTTTTTATCAGTCTATTTTAGACGTGCTTCACAGACGAGCGCAGTCGCGGACTGTAAACACACATGTGAAAAGAATTTCCACAAGAAGCCATGAAAACGTTCGTCAAGGTGGTAACCCTATTGCTGCTCGTGGCTGTGTGGCAAGAACACCAAGCGACAGCGCTGAACCCGCGGGAGGTACGGAAGGCGAGCGACGGCATCAAGCAAAGACCAGAGTTCAAGAACGTCCATGACCTGATCGACAAATATCGTACGTGATATGCTAAAGAAAAAGGTTCTTCCGGATGGAGCCAATCGAACCGTGCTGTAAGTGACGCCATCTGACCCTTGAGGAGGCTGCGCAACTTCAGAGGCGTTCTTGTGACGCCTCGTTCGATAGAGGTCCCTCCTTGCGTCATGGCACGTCCGTTTCACATCAACATGCCTGATACAGAAGCATTGCGACCACTAACAAAGCTTCGTGCACCATCTTCTGTGTCGTTATCTCCTTCGGGATTGGTGTGCCAGTCAACCCTCACAAACCTTTGCAAAATGCCGTCTGTTATGAAGCCAAGTAAATGGCGTTCGCATAGTTATTTCTTTATTTGCACTGTTTCGTATAATGCCACGTCGTTTGAGGAGCCGCAGCGCATCCAATTTTTGGCTTTCCCACGACAACGTACAGCAGCTATTTATTGTTATCCATTTCGTTTCTATGACCCCCCCTCCCACCATTTCCTTTCCCTTCCTCTTTCTCCCCTCCCCTGGGCAGTTAAGCAACTTATTCCGCTTACAGACGTCACCATTTTAATACCTGTGGGCATCGCGCAGCTGTACGCGTACACCTCGGATCAGCAAACGACTATCATTTCATATAATACCATCACCACACGCTATCTTTATCGCAACTTCACCAAAATGAAGGGCGGCGCGTCGCTCGACTCGCTGGAAGGCAGCACCATTACGAAGCGCGGTCCCAACTACCAGCCAGTTGTGGGTTTCCAGGGCACGGGCGCGACTCTTTGGAGCATGCTGATCATCCCCAACTTGTGGGTGGGCTCGGACTTCACGATCCAAGGGACCACGACGCTCCTCATCCCCGCCGACTTGTGATCCCCCTTGAATTGTTGGTGTGGGATAATGGCAGAGGGAGGGGGTGATGGGTTGGTACTGGAAAGGCGTATGTGTTGTGAGGGCTCGTCATGCAGAAGGACGGCGGTGGAGGCGACTCTGCTGTAACAGTATGATTTGTCGTTCTACCCCTAACCTTAGGCGTTCAGAGGCAGTGATGCAATTTATTGAATTGCAGCTACGAGGTTTAGATGAAATGGGAATAATAAAACCGTTTTAGAGATGTATTGCTAGAACCGTTGTTAGAGTAGGGTGTAATCACTATGCATCACAAGAGCAGTATGTTAACCCGAAACCCTATTCACCTGATGGAGCACCACTCTAGTAGCGATGCCTGTCCAGAGCTCACACCCCTACACATCACTCCATTCGTGCTGTGAATGCTAGGGCGTGTAAAATCGCCGAACTAAGAAATTCGGCCTTAGCAGTCGGGCCGTTTTGTTGAGCGTACCCATTTGAACCCCTAAGAACCGATCTGTCTCGTACCCGAACCCCTAAGTATCCTAATGGCCGAAAATTCGGCCATTAGCAGATTTTGCATGTGTGCGCCGATTTTACACGCCCTTAGTCTCGTTAAGGACATCGGGCAGTCAGGCCATGAGAAACGGGAATCTGTACATGCCAGGATGTGAAACGGATTGACAACGCCTGTCACTACCACATGTTGCGGCTAGGTTTTGTGTGAAACGGATTGACGATGACGGGGTTTTCCTGTACAGGTGAGCGCACGAGGCACTTGGAGATTCAGTTAGGGCGCGTATCTTTTGGTGTAGACGTTCGGAAATAGGGTCAACTTATCGTGGTAACCCGCTTCGTTACTCTCGCCAAAACATTCGCGAGGGAATCGTGTGTCCTGGTTCAGACTGTGTGAAGGAAGCTGGACACTAAACTGAAGTCGACCAGTGTTCGGATTTTAACGTTTACCTTTTTCCAATCGTGTGTTCTTTGACGCACGCCCGAAACTTTGCGAGGTTCACGACAATGACGAGGGAAAATGTATCGGGCTACCAATTTCGGATCCGGTCACGAACTGCACCGCACAGCCGGGTAACCTACAGAAGTCTAGCGCGACCTGTAATGTACTGTTTAAAGTTGAACTCTGATACTCGAACTTTGTTGTTCCATGCGCGACTCGGAATTACTGACGCTGCTCCTCGACCACGAAAAGTCGAGATGGTCGACCACAGGTCGACCAAAGTTCGAATGTGTAAATTCGAACAAAAACGTGAACTTCAGCCTGATTTGCAAAAGACACGCGCCCTTACAACTCTTCGGTAAAAGGGTAGAAAAGATAATAGCCCTTGAAAATACTAAACCTGCTATGTGCAGCCCCCGCTCTCACGCTAGACGACAGGCATCTGGAGCACGAGACGACTGCAGAAGCCAATGATCTGGGTCCCAGCCCCATGTACAGCTGTCATTGTCGGAAGCGCAGTGGGAAAGTTTGCGAGGAGGGGTACGTACGTGACCTGTAAAATCCTGTCCGTCGGATCGTCGGGAGTTGTGGGTGGTGTGTATGGTTTGTCACCACCGAATGTCCCGCGCATTCCCGACAAACTGGTGTTTCGCACGCTGCCTTGAGCATTGCTTCATATATGGTAACCAGACTGCACGAAACTGTGTGATGCTCACGAGCTTCGCACTCCCCCCAACTGCCCACCTAGTGCACGGCAGCTCTTCAACGCCTTTCTTTCCAAACCGCCTAGCATAGCTCGGTGTTTGCCTACTACCCGGCCCGTGCACCTCTTCCCTGACATCCGTGACCGCGACCTGACCTGGCCCCATGTACTGTACAGTAGCTTCCCACCCCACACAGCTGCCCCCATCCATCACCTCATAGTGCATAGTACTGCCAGGTGCCCCTCACAGGCTGGCCCTCGGAAGTCGAGGTGGTTTCCCTGAGTATCCCCCATGTCAAGGTGAAGGTTTTTTACTGTTAACTGCGAAACGAAGGGAGGACTCAGGGTCTGTTTCTACACCGTCTCAGACACGGTGAGGCATGGGCGATGGTGAGGCATGGGCGATGGTGAGGCAGGGGTGGTGTCTGACACGGTGTAGAAACACACCCTGAGTCCTAGTCTCCAATTTGTCTCACCAAGGGCGTTGGTGAGGCAGGGTGATGCGGCCTTAGTCTCCAATTTGTCTCTTCCGAACTTCCAATCGTCCCAAAAACGAGCCAACTCGGGGCTTCCGAACCTCCATTTCATGTCAAACCTATGTCTGACACGATATAGAAACGCGCCCTCAACCATGTCGCAGTCTGAAGCTGCTATCTTGGTCGCAAAACTCCTCCCTTCCTCCTCACGGGCACTTCAAACCAACTCCGTTTGGGTTTGATCAGGTATGCACTGTGGGCACATTGTATTTTCACGGTCCAGGAGGGTGCGCGGCACAGTGCTCCGCCGCATCCTGGGCCAAGCCCTGGAAAACGTATGTGCACTGCGACCTTGCTGTTGTGTCGCCCACTTTCACGCTATCACGCCTTCCGAAACAACCAACTTTTCTAGATTATTCCCATTACGGGCAAATTAATTCTCCCGAAAAAAAAAGAATTGAAACCAAAGTTGGTAGACTCTGCTTTTGGCTGAACTCCCCCCAGTCAGCCTGCGCTGGCCCCTGCCTCACCAACGCCCTTCCCCACCGTCAATCATAGCAGAAGGTTGACAGAGCATCCCAGCAGCAGCATTTCCGACAACAAACCAACCCTCACTCAGTCACAGAACATCGACTCCATTCGTATGTACCAGCAGCAGTAGATTGAGGCCACCGACTCAGGCTTCTATTTCCGTCGTCTTCCGTGACTGCTATTCCGGTCGAAAGTTAGTAATTTACGCCTCGTGAACATTTCCCTCCTCAAACGCTAGCTCACTCTCCGCTAGTTAATTGCCGGCTAGGTGCCAAGTACCTACGGTTACTTCCTTACTGCTTATGAGCCCCTCACACCTGCGAAGCGCACGTCTCGTAGTCTGCAGCGCGGTTTCATCGTAGCGTTGGCAAAATGGCGTTCGACGGTCGACAAAGACGACGCAACATAAGCGAAATGTCGTTTTAGGGTTTCCCCTTTAAATGGTTAAGCACATCTCTCGATCTGCGTGCATCCTCAGAAGCAGTTCGTTGGGACAAAAGTATCAGCCATAGTAGTATCTTCCAGGCTTCATATCCTCTTTTCAAGATAGACATCCCTTTTCGCCTCCATTTTATTGATTAAATGGCTTGCCGGCAGCAAAGATGGCAACACTCAGTACCCGTACTCGCTATAGTTTTCTCGTTACTAATACTATTGCAAGCAAGCGGCGCGGAGGCGATACGGAGAGCGGAGCTGCAGCAAGCCGTCGCGCAAATCAATCAACGAGCAGAGTTCGCGACCGTGAAAGACGTCATCAGCCAATGGCGTGCGTCCCTCTTCCCCCTCGCGCTCCCCAAAAGTCCATATTCCTTCCCTCCACAGCCTCCCCTCGACCCCCCAACCCCCCCCGGCGCAACTCCACCAATCCCGCACAATTCCCTCTCTACGAGCCCTTGTGAACCCCTACGATCTGCTGCGCCCCCCTACGATCTGCTGCGCCCCCCTACGATCCCTCTAAGAGCTGCTATGACCCCTACATGCCCCGTACGATACTTCACGACCCCTTACGACCCCGTCCGACTCTCTACGACCCGCTTACGACCCGCTTACGACGCCCTACGCGGGTCGTCATTGCGCCGTCCACAGCGCTTTCAGGCCTCTCTCTCCTCCTCCATCCTCCGCTTCCCCGCTCTCTCCCACTCTCGCTCAGGCTCTCCCGCCGTCTCCCCCGCCGCCGCCCTCGCCGTCTCTCCCGCCTGCTCTCTCGCCGTCTGCCCCCCTCTTTCCTGGTCCACCTCCCCGCGTTGTCGTTTCCGGTACCCTTCCGCCCCTGCGTGGTTCGGCTGTGCCGTTTCTTCCATCCCTGCTTCTCAACCACCTTCTCTCCCCCCCAAATCCCCTCTACCCCTCTTTGCTCTGTTCCCCGCTGTCGTCCGCTCCCGCGCGCGTCCGTCCAGGGTCCCACGCGCATTGTTCCCTTTCCTCCACGTTATCCCCCCCTCGCTCAGGCCCTCCTTTCCCCCTCCCCGGCGTACCCCCTTTCCTCCTTTCCCCCTCCCCGGCGTACCCCCTTTCCTCCTTTCCCCCCCCCCCCCCCGGCGTACCCCCTTTCCTCCTTTCCCCCTCTCCGGCGTACCCCCTTTCCTCCTTTCCGCCTTCCCGCATTTCCCCATCCGCGCACCACCCTGCGCGTCCATGCCTCGCCGCGTCCTTCTCTTCCCGCCGATCTCCCTCCCGTGCGTCGCTCCTTCTCTCGTTCCCTCCTCCGCGCTTCCCTCCTCCGCGCTTCCTTCTTCTGTACTTCTCCCCTCCGCACTTCCCTCCTCCGCGCGCCGCTCCTCCGCGCGTGAGTCCCGATGCCCATCCACAGGGCCGTAGCGCATCGCCGCCATGCATTCACCTCCCACCGCTGCCCTGTAGCACGCTCCCCTGCGCTCGTCCTTATGTCCTCCAGTCCCCGCCCTTTCATTGACCCTGGCTAGCAACCCTCTTTTTGAGCCTTACTGCGCGCCAAGCCCCTCATATTGCACCTCCCCTGCGCTGCCCTCCCTTTCCGCGCCCGCTTCCCCAACCCCTTCTCGTCGCTATTCCACTCTCAACGCCCACGCCACTAGTGGGCGAGTTTAGAGACGTCTTGAAACTCCAATGCACGCCCTTTACTCTCCTAGGCCCCTTGACTGACATTGCTATATGCCATGCTATGCCATTTTTGGTGTCGGATCCGTCCATGTGGCATCAAGTCCATGTGGCATCGAGTACATGTGGCATCGAGTCCATCTAGTGCAATCCACGTGGTGCATGAAGCCTTCTACACCGCTAACGTCTGTCTCCTCCCTTCTCCCACGTCCCTCCTCCCTCCCTTTCTTCCCCCTCTCCCCTCTCTCCCCTCCCCTCATCTCCCCCACCCCATCCCCCCATGTACAGTATCAGCACTCACATCACTGTCTGACGTCACCATCCTCCTCCCGCTCTCCCCCGAGGTCCTCTCTTTCATGAGAACCGCCTTCTCGCCCGCCAAGCGAGATCAAATCCTCGCCTTCCACGTCATCACCAAACGCTACTCCTACGTCAATCTCACCTCCCTCCCGGGCGGCACCGAGTTGGAAACTCTTCAAGGCATGCCGCTTATAAAGCGCGGCCCGAACTTTCAACCGCTGACGCTCTTTCAAGGGCGGGAACTCATCCCATCGCTCGTCATCGTGCCGAATATTTTCGTCGGGTCGACTTTTTCAATCCATGGCATCAGTACAGTGCTAATCCCGCCAGATTTATGACAGCGAATTATCTCGCAAGAAATATGCTATAGTAGCTAACACACTAATGGCTTGTGCAAAGGAGAAGTGTGTGATTTGAGTTGCCTATATATAGAGTCTATACGCATTAGTGATTCCAATAGAACTCAACATTTGGTTGGGAAGCTCATCCTCTGTGGTGCTGTGACTGAAACTGCATCCTGTGGTGGTGGTACGGAGTAGTGCAGTGTAACAACGGTGGCAACAACTTAGCAACATCCACAGTACATACATACCTTGCAGGGCACAAACCACAGGCCATGATTTTGTGAAGGCTTTTACCAAGTACGCTGAAACAAGGGAAACCTCCACCACAAAGGAGAATGGCTGCATAGAAGAGGAGGATGCATGCAACAGCATCCGTACAGCTTGCAAGCTACCATCATCGCCCCGATAGTAGTCAGTGTTGAATAATAAACAGGGGTTGTCTATTATCCGGGTGTCCCTTATAAGAGGCTAGCCTGTTTATTATGAGGCTAGCCTATTAAGACACTTATAATGAGGCTAACCTATTATTATCCGAGTGCTTATAAACAGGCTAGCCTCATTATAAGACACCAGGGGTTTTTTTATCAGTGTAATTTACTCTGTTTCTCTGAAAATCAGAGTGGTTTTTAGGGGGGCACTCTGTACCTGCTGGGTATTTTTTTTTAGAGTTACTTGTTCTCTGATCAGCCAGGGTTTTTGTGTAAGTTCACTATGGAGCGCCAGTGTTCCTTTCTCGAATAGTGAGTTTACTCTGAACGGGGGATACATGTACCCCCCCGACCCCTCTAGGTCCCCCTTATCCCCACGATGCCGGTTTGGACCGGAGCGCAGGGGATATCAGTGTTGTTTCGCCCGTGTGCTGGCACAACCTGAGGTGCCGATTGGCCGGAATGGCATATTTCGTGCCAGCGCACTCAACTGGCCACCCAGTGGATACATCGATGGCTTTGCGTACCCCATCAGCAATGAACAACTTCAACTTTCGGGCATGATACGGCAGCTTCCTGTGGTGCACTGAATTCGTGCGCGGCGCGCACATCCACACCTGTTGCTCGCCAGGCATACGGGGTCACCACCAAACCACATCCTGTCTGAGCCATTATGTTTCTTCCACCCAGCACTGCTCTTCAACGTTCCAGTCTAGCGAGTGTTCCGAGGGCTTCTCCAGCCACAGACCTGCCTCCCTAACCTTTTTTTTTTGCCGTCAATATCATGGATACTAGCGACGCCGAGGGAGACGCGGCTGATCCCGACGACAGGCCGACATGTATCACACCCCCTGCGACAGGGCTTCAGTTTCTCCGCGCTGTGCATGCAGATAACGCTCGCGATGAGGAGGAGCTGGCCGATGGCGGTACCGAATGGATGCGCCGTCCTGGCAAGGAGAGTGGCGGCATGGAAGATGCGTACGACGATTGGTGTCCTTCTCCGCGCCCGATGAATGACGCTGCTGAGTCTGACGGTGTTGAGGAGTGGATCGCCTCGCCGCGAAACGAGGTTGCTGCAGAGCCGGCCGAAACGGTTGCAACGCAGGTCGTCGATGCGGCCACTCCTGAGTCATCCTGTTCAGTCGCTTCGAAGAAGCGACGGTACACACAGCAGGTTTTGCAGTGGGGAACACCGCCTCCGAAGCCCGTCGCTCCACCTCCCCGTGCTGCCCCACCCCCCATTCGTCCCCTTACAGACGAGGAGAAGAAGGAGAAGGCGTACCTGAAGGCGCAGAAGAGCTACAAGTCTGATTGGCTGCCGAAGTTTGACTGGCTGATTCTGGACAAGACGCCAGAGGGTGACCCGTGCCTGCGCTGCAATGTCTGCATGGAGCACGGGAGGGACAACACGCGTTACGGTCGCAATGGCGCTGGCGGTTGTGATCTGCAGATCGGGTCAATGCGGTGGCACGAGAACAGCGCGAAGCACGCGGACGCCATGAAAAAGCAGGCAAACCTTCTGCAGAAGATCGTGGACCAGAAGAAGATTGAAGACTTCGCGAATGGAGATCCGGAAGGCTGTCGCGTCGCGGTACTCATGCGCGCCATGCGTTTTGTGTGCCGTACCGACACACCCATCCACATGTACCCACAGGTCGTGCAGCTTCTCGCAGAGGAGGGGGTCGCCAACATTCCGCAACAAAGCTATGGAGTGTACATCACGCAGTGAGTTGCTGTTGACTGGTTTGTATTCGAAGCAACCGTCTTTGTTTAACGAGGCTAATGCATTGTGCTATGTGAATGCGCAGGTACGGTTTCTCCGAGATGGCCAAGGCTCTCACCGCATATCTGACCAGGGAGCAATTGCGCGTCCTCCACGCCTCGCCCTTCATCGGCCTCATGTGCGACGAGAGTACCGATCGCGCCCGTGGCAAACACATGATTGTGTTTGTCACGTTCCTCAAGAACAACGTGGTTGTAACCGAGTTCCTCGCGTTACTAACCGTGCAGCAATGTGATGCGGCATCGCTCATGGGCGCACTGCTCCAGCATCTCGAGACAGTGGGCGTCGACCTGAAGAAGATTTCCGGAATGTCCACGGACGGCGCGGCAGTGATGATCGGGGGCACGTCCGGCGTTGTCACGCGACTGCGCGTCCACGTCCCCCACCTCGTCGGCTGCCAATGCATTGCGCATCGGTACTTGTGTCGTGGCTGATAATTTTAAATGACCGGTTTTACGTTAGTCGATCTTTAAAGTAATGTAACAATCCTTTTCTGCTCACCCCACTATTACTTGCAGCGAAGCACTTGCTGTGAAGGAGACGGCCGAAGCCGAGCAGTTCCAAGATCTTCGGATGGTAGACAAGGCCATCCGTGCAGTGGGCGAGATCATGGGGAGATCCACGCCGTGGTACGAGCGGTTCAAAGAGCTCCAGATCGCGATCCACAGCACCAACCTCGAGCACCAGGGACTGTTCGACGTGCGTTGGCTCTCCCGTGCCGATGCGGTCAACCGGCTTGTCAAGATTTTGGGGTCGGCAATCGTGCTCTTTCTGGAGTACAAGCACAAGATCGCCTCGGTTGTGAAGACCCTTAAATTCCACTTCTGCCTGTATTTCCTGGCAGACATTTTGGGGAAGTTGAACTCCCTGAACCGTTTCTTCCAACGACGCAAGGTAAAACGTGCTCGAAAGGATTGTTGATACACGCGTTTAGCCTTGTTTAATTTTCATTTGCCCACACAGACTAACAAACCTTTTTGCGCACATGTCGGTGCGTCAAGTGGAGGTGACGCAAGTCACAGAGGAGGTCGACCGTGTGGTGTCCCTCATCGAGCACCGCTACGTCGACTACGATGGTGGTTTCGGGGCGGGTCTGAGCCCCATCCTGTCTCCATTCATGGCACGTGTCAAGAAAGGGGACAACATGGTGAAGGTGGACGGCGTGGACGCTAGCGGCATACCCGTCAAGCACACCTTCGAGCTCAGCGAGCTGGCGGACAAGAAGCACAAGTTCGGCGGGACGCTTGCAGATTGCGTGAAGTTGGGCAAGGCCTTCGCCCGTGAGGTCGTGTACAACCTGAAGCACCGCATGCAAGATCTTCGTCGAATGGGCGGCTTGAAGCTTTTCAGGGTGGACAAGTGGCCAGCGAATCTGGACACGCGTGTGAGACGTTGTGCCACGTGGCTCCGCGAGAACTCTAAACTCTTCAACCACCAGCTGCCAGGTATGTGTATATCTTTTCGATCGTGTATGTGTGCTTTCCCTGAAATAATGCCTCTCGTCAATGTGTACCTAACATTTCCGTACATAAAAAACGCTGTGCTGCGCTTACTGTTTTGGCAGGATTCGAACTGCGGGCAGCCGAACTTGAGCTGAAAACTTTCTGCCACGTCATGAGGACGCACCACAAGGACGAGGACTTCTACCAGGCGCTGACGAACATGCTGAGGTCACGCGACTGGCGGCGAACTTACCCCAACATCATGACCCTGTGGCAAGCGTTGGCCGTCCTGCCACTCAGCACCGTCGAATGTGAGCGTGGATTTTCACGACAGAACATCATCAAGAGCTGGCAGCGCACGGCTCTCAACGACACGCGGCTCACCGAACTCATGAGCATCCACATGCTCGATTACAACGTGGAGTGGCCAGATGTCGTGGACATCTGGCGCAAGCAGAAGAAGAGGCGGCCTACAAAATCCCCTGCACCCTTCCAACCAGCCAATGACAAGGGCGGGCCAGAGGCCAGTTGGGACGACGAACGGGAGGATGACGTGGCTTACGATGAGTGAGCTTGTGGTAGTAGGTCATTGTGTACAAAGTTTAAAAAATTCAATAATTCTGGCAATGCAACAGCAATAGCAAACAATGGGTAACCACCAGGGTTACAGATGAAAGTTACTCTGAAGTAACAGGGTTTTTAAATTGACAGCACGTGTTACACTGACATTTAAGAGCAACGCTCGCCAACAACTCTGGATTTAAGGGTTAGGCCAAAAACAAGAGTGCTCCAAAACCAAAAAAAAGGCCTGTAAGACACCTATTTGTGTGTACGAAATAAGACATATGTGTCTTATATCCAGAATAGGGGTTGAGGGGTTTTCTTATAAACAGAGGGTGTCTTCTAAACGATCACTAGTTCCTTTAAAGGATACATGCATACATCTATGAATCTCAATTTCAACCTAGCCCTCCTCAGTCATGGCCTCCTCACCTGCACTAACAGCAAGGTCAATAAACACTCAGGTCTGGCACTCGCCAAGCGTGCCTAGCCATCTCCCTAGGCTCGATCACGCGGTCAGCCTCAGCCGCCGCTTCACGGTAGTTGGGGGTCTCCGGGTACAGCACCTCCAGGCCGGT
The DNA here is from genome assembly GCA_948144175.1 of Closterium sp. NIES-65. Taxonomy (NCBI): domain Eukaryota; kingdom Viridiplantae; phylum Streptophyta; class Zygnematophyceae; order Desmidiales; family Closteriaceae; genus Closterium; species Closterium sp. NIES-65. The sequence goes on from CANXME010002345.1 coordinate 148,378, forward strand.
TGCCACGACCACCTCCCTAACGCCCTCTGCCTGCATCTCCTCCTCCTCCTTTGGCGCCTGCCCAAGCAGGCGCGTGTTGTCGCCCGTGGTTCCCCCGAGGCTCATGTCCTCGGAGACATTGACAGTACTCCTGGCGCGCAAGTGAGACATCACCAGGTGGTTCTCCGTCCCGTCGAGCTTGCTTGAAATCCCATAGTGGCGGAACGCGTCAATGATGACCTCCTTGGGGACTTGATCCTACTGTAAAAAACTAATGAGCAGGAGTGACGGCATTGACATCAAACTGAGTACAAGTATAACACTAATTGGGTTGTACCCCATATAAGCTACCCCACTACAACCTACACAACATAAGTAGCATCATAGTTTGACACACCCCCATAGGCAAAGTGGGGGAGAACAAAAGGTCACAAGACCTGTCCAGAAAACCAAAGCAAGCTCAGGGTGGATCACGAAGTCACCACACACTTTGAGCACAAACAAATGGCCACAAGGGCGGTCCACATACAGAGTTACATAAAAGACAGCAAACAGTTTAGTGATCACTACCTAGCAAGAGTAAGCACGCATGTATATACATAGGTCACAGTACAAGCAAAGACAACCAGTGAGCAAGTGAGGCAAAACAGGCACAAGACCGAACACAGTACAGAAGTGCTAATAATCACAAGGCTGAAGTGCCTTGGTGAATATATCAGCAGTGTTGGCCCGAGTGGCCACGTAAGCAAGACGAAGCTGACCACGCTGCTGCAACTCTCGAGCAAGAAAGTAACGCAGAGCGATGTGCTTTGTTCTGTGCTCCAGTCTGTGCTCCTGACACAAGGCAATTGCAGCTTTGATGTCTACATACAGAACTGGAGGAGAACTAGGCCGCTCTCCCAAGTCGGCCAGCAGGTAGGTGAGCCAGTGTAACTCCTGTGCAGCCATGGCTGTCGCGTAGATCTCAGCCTCACAACTGGAGCTGAGAACAGAAGACGAGCGGGTAGACCGCCAAGAAACTGAGCCGGAGCCAAGGCTGAACGAGTAACCCTGAGACGACCGCTGCGTAGTCAGGTTGTCAACCCACGAAGCGTCTGAGTGTCCAGTGAGGACAACTGGACTCCGCCCTCCAAGCACGAGCCCCATGCCTGATGTACTACACAAGTAACGCAGTACCCTCTTCGCAGCATCCCAATACACCTTTCAGTGCCTACCAGGAGCCACGTAGCGTGCCAGAAGGCCAAGAGGGTACGCAAGGTCGGGACGAGTGCAGGTCATCAGGTACATGAGGTAGCCCACTAGCTCTGGATACGGGCCACTCGGCTCTACGGACTCGTCCGAAGGTGGAGCTGAGAGCGAGTGACCGGTAGCCAGAGGAGTGGACTGTGGCGAGGACCAAGTGAAGGAAATGATGCACCATGTGTGATTGAGTCAGGGTGATGGTGCGTCGTGCTCTGTCCCAGGTGATCTGCAAGCCAAGATGCGCAGCTCATCCAGGTATGTGCACGTGTGTCTCTTCTGTAGCCTTGACTTCACAAGGGCGAGTGCCTTAGTGTCAGCAGTGGCAAAAACCAAGTCGTCGACGTACACAAGGATGTAGAATGGCGGCATCGAAGTGTCGTTGCGGAGAAACAACAACGGGTCTGCTGTCGAAGGAGCAAACCCAAGTGCCGCAAGTGTCATCCTCAGTGTGTCGTGCCTCTCACAAGGTGCCTGGCGGAGACCGTAGAGTGGCTGTCGGAGGCTCCAGTGGTTACCTGCAGGAAACGACCCAGTGAAGCCAGGTGGGCGACGCAGCCAGATCTCCTCGTGCAGGCTGCCCTGTAAGAAAGCTGTGCAGAAGTCAAGAGAGTGAAGCTCGTGTCAGAATCCCAACCACTAGACCATTGGGATAAAAGGGCTTGTTAAGTAGCGGGTTAGTGCGCCCATAACCCCCCAGGCCAACGTGCCTGTAACCCTTCCCTAGGATCAATCGAGGATCACCAGTGGACCTCTGACACCCCCTCGCACTGGGATGCCCGAAGTGCATACACCGGGATTCGAACCCGAGACCTTCGCTCTGATACCATGTCAGAATCCCAACCACTAGACCATTGGGATAAAAGGGCTTGTTAAGTAGCGGGTCAGTGCGCCCATAACCCCCCAGGCCAACGTGCCTGTAACCCTTCCCTAGGATCAATCGGGGATCACCAGTGGACCTCTGACAGCTCGTAGTCACGCTGAGCGGCAACGTGCAGTAACACCCGAAGAGTGGTCATCTTCGGGGTAGGGGAGAAGGTCTAGAAGAAGTCAACTCCCTGTTGCTGACTGAAGCCTCGTGCAATGTAACAAGCCTTGAAGACAGGCGGAGAACCCAGCGGCCGCTTCACCCTGAAAGTCCACATGCCATCGACTACGTTCGCCCCAGGAGGGGGAACTACGTCAACGTAGGTGCATGTGGACTTCCATGATGCCATCTCTACGTCCATGGCCGTCTGCCACTGAGAGGAGTACTCACCCGCGATTGCCTTAGCATAAGAGCGCAGGGTCGGGATATGTGGTGCATCCAGGACTCCCTCAAGGACAAGCTCAGCGAAGTTAACAAGCTCAGCGACTAAGGCAGACGCAACAGAGGACTCAAACGAAGGGTCAGTGTCAGCAGTGGCTATGAGACGCGTAACAGTAGGACTGGCAGCACGAACCAGGTCAGACTCAGGGTTCGGAACATGCGGAAGAGAGGACGTAGGAGGAGATGGCAGAGGAACACGCTGTGGAACAGAGGAAGGACGAAGTGCCATAGTGTGCATGCCGGGGACAGGAGGAGGACGCCCACAAGGAACACGGCGACCAGTGTGTCCAGCGCGAACAGGCGAGGCAGGACGCGCAGGCTCACGACGCTCAGTAAGACCTCCTTTCTGCTCAGTGTAAGGAGAGGGAGCAGGCAGTGGGGAGCTTGGCTATAACGGGAGACCAGTAGAAGACGGGAGACTAAGAACCTGGCAAAGCACCAAGCCAGGCGGCGGTAGAGACGACGGTGACGGCGGAGCGAAGAACTGACGCGGCGGTGCAGCACCACCTATACCAGCTCCTCCAGCACCAGCACCTCCAGTACTAGTACCAGCAGCTCCATGGTCTCCAACAGCTCGAGAAACTCCAGCTTTAGCACCTCCAGCTCCCGCGCCTACAGCTCCAGGGCCTCGAGCTCTAGAGTCCGCAGCACCACCAGCTAAGGCCGCCCCAGTATCTCCAGCTCCCGCGCCTCCAGCCCTAGCAGCGCCACTCCGAAGGCGGCAGTGCTGAGTGTACCAAACGCGTAGCAGCTGCGGCCAGAGAGCACCTCCAGAACCTCCAGGACGAGCACCTCCAGGACTAGCAGTGCCAGCTCCACCAGCACCACCAGTACCGGCAGTACCACCAGCTCCAGCAGCTCCAGTACCTCCAGTACGAGCAACTCCAGGACCAGCAGCTCCAGCACCTCTAGTACCTCCAGTAGCAGTAGCACCACCAGCTCTGGCAGCTCCAGTGCCTCCAGGACGAGCACCTTCGAGACCAGTAGCTCCAGCACCTCTAGCAGCAGCAGCAGCACCACCAGCTCCAGCAGCTCCAATTCCTCCAGTTCGAGGACCTCCGGGACTAGCAGCTCCAGCACCACGAGCAGGAGCACCACCACCAGCTCCAGCAGCTCCACTACCTCCAGCACCTCTAGCACTAGCAGCACCACCAGCTCCGGCAGCTCCAGCGCCACCAGCACGCGCACCCCTGGGACCAGCAGTGCCTGCACCAGCAGCACCTCCAGCACTAGCAGCTCCAGGGCCTCCAGGTCCAGCAGCGCCACTCCAAAGGCTACACTGTCGAGCGTACCACTCGCGCAACTGCTGTGGTGAGAAAGGCTCCTGCCGGCTAGACCGCTGGGGCGAGGCACCAGTGGGACCTCCAGGACTAGTAACTCCAGCACCTCCAGTACCTCCAATACCAGCAGTACCTCCAGCACCTCCAGGACAAGCAGCTCCAGGGCCTCCAGCTCCAGCATCGCCACTCCAAAGACTACAGAATCGAGCGTACCATTTGCGCAACTGCTGTGGTAAGAATGGCTCCCGTAGTGTAGATGCAGGATCCCCAGGGTCGGCACCCCCAAACTCAGCACCCCCAGGCTTCGCACGTTCAGACGCAGCACTCCCGGGCTCTGCATTCGCAGGCTCAGCACCTCCAGGTTCCTCACGCTCAGGCTCCGCAACCGCAGGCTCAGCACTCCCAGGCTCCTCGCGCACAGGCTCAGCACCCCCAGGCTCCGCACGCTCAGGCTCAGCACCCACATGCTCAGCAACCCCAGCAGCACCAGAGTCACCAGTGACCTCGACACGCTCAACCAAGGGGAGTGGGTCTACCTGAGACACACCTGAAGGCTTAAGACCTTGAGGGGGGAGGGGATCTACCGGAGGGGGAGTGGCGGGGGAGGGGGAGGGGCAGTGCGGTAGGGGAAGAGACGGTAAAAGAGAACCGACTCGTCAAACGTGACGTCCTGAGAGGGTAGGACACCAGGGTTGGTAAAAGGAAGACTCGAAGTGGGGTGGTAAAACTGCCAACCAGGCGCGTCAATGGGAAAGCCAAAGAAGACGCAGGGAACGGCGCACGAGGAGAGCTTGTCCGCGGAGGTATCGCGAACAAAGGCACGTCAGCCCCAGACCCGGAACACCGACGCATCGCCAACCTCTCCTGTCCAACGGAATGTAGGCGAGGTCTCCGGCAAGGAGACACGGGGCCAGAGGTTGAGCTGATGCGCAGCGTACCGGACCGCAAACGGCCACAGAACATGGGGAGCAGCCCCATGGATCATGGAGGTACGAGCGACCTCCATGACTAAGCCAATGCAGCGCTCAGCAAACCCATTCCGCTGCGGAGAGTTCGGAAGCGTGAACGACGGGAGGATGCCCTCCCCACGACAAAAGTCCCTCAAGAGGTCGTAGGAGAACTCACCACCTCTGTTTGAGTGCAGACGCAGGACCGGAAGGTCCGTGTCGAACCGCTCGCGGAGCTGGAGACGAATAGCGCGGATCCAAGGGATCAAAACATCAAGGAGATCCCCCTTGCTGCGCAAGGGGAAGACCGTGGTGTAACGCGAGTAGTCGTCAACAACCAGCAGAAAGTATCGCTCGCGGACCTGTCCCTGGACGCGGGCTGGGCCCCACACGTCCATGTGGAGAGTCTGCAGGGGAGAAGTCGTCGGGGAAACGAGGAGGAATGAGGAGCGGCGCGCTGCCGCCCCTCGACACAGAGAAGGCAGAGAGAGGGTGGGAGGGGAGGCAGAGACCTAGGAAGATCAGAGACAAGAAGGCGAGAGTGCATGCCACGGAAGCGTGGCCAAGGCGGTGGTGCCAAATGAGAGTCTGGTGCGATAGAGCGTGACACGAGCAGGAGGCTGCTAGCTGACCTGACGCGGACGCAGATGCAGCTACCTAAAGAGGCTCAGTAGTCAGTGTGTATAGGCTCGACCTAGGCCGACGGGTGAGCGTGGCCAGGTGACGGCCCGTCCGTGCACACGTGCAGATTGCAACACATTGTCCCCCAGGAGTAAAGGTATTAACCCATTCATCCTTAAGGACGGCGTTGCTCACCAAGTTTGTAGAGAACGAGGGGAGGTGAAGACCTGATAGTGAGCCAGACGGAACTGCTGGACATGGGAGAACAGTGGCGGAACGTGCAAGAACCGGTCCCCCTAAGGGATCAGCCAGAGAGACTGCAATCGGTGCTGCGAGTGGTGTGACTGTGGTGCTGTGGGGAAAGAAGCAACGGGAAGCACCTAAGTCAAGCGTGAAGGTGTGCAAGGCCTCAGCAGGTGCAGTACCAGAGAGAGCAGAATCACCAGCACCTAGAGCAGACTCACCCGATCCTAAAGCAGCAGCCGGTATACAAGGTCAGGCGGCATAGACAGGTAACAATCACCCTGAGTACTAATAGACAAAGCATACACTGAAGTGAGGATAATGTCATAGTCTAGAGCAAAGATATCCACCTTGTTCCTAAGCAGCTGTAGCCAGTGGGGGAGCTCAGCCTCGTCGCCAAACACTGCACGCCAGGCGTCGCTCAGACACGCGAAGCAACGAGCCTGTGTATGACCAAGTGTCCCGCAAATCTGACCAGCCCGATCACCTGTGCGGGCAGAACAGGCGGGCAGAACTCCAAGTCCCCCCACTCTGAGCGTACCACTCACGAAGCTGCTAGGGCGTAAGGGTCTTGCACGGACGCCGCAGGAGCTGCATCTGGCCACCGCCAGAAACTCCACACCAAACAGCTCCACCGCGTCTGCCACGACGGCCACCGCCGCCACTCCAACTGCTGTCACCACCGCCGTCACCGCTCCGACCGCTACCACGAAGAGAAGTCTTGGCGGGCCAAGTAAGGAGGCGTGCGACCAGTAGGGCAGTACGGAGGGAAGGTAGTAGCATGAGCAGCAGCAGCAGCAGCAGTAAGCGCAGCAGAGTGGCTCGGTGAGGCTAGGCTGCAGCACCTCCAGCACTCCTAGCAGCACCTCCACCAGCAGTAGCAGTAGCACGTGCAGCAGGGTGGATCGGGTTGGGCAGGGCGTCGCGACTCGGCCTGGGCGGCGCGGGCAGCAGGGCGCGTGATGTGCAGGGCAGTAGGGCGCGACGCGCGCGCTGCAGCAGGGCACGACGCGTGGGCAGCATGGCGCGGCGTGCAGGCTGCAGCAGGGCGCAACGCGCGGGGCAGCAGGGCGCGACGCGCAGGCTGCAGCAAGGCGCGACGCGCGGGGCAGAAGGGCGCAACGCGCGGGCTGCAGCAAGGCGCGACGCGCGGGCTGCAGCAGGGCGCAACCCGCGGGCTGCAGTAGGGCGCGACGCGCGGGCTGCAACAGGGTGCGACACACGGGCTGCAGCAGTGCGCGACGCGTGGGGCAGCAGGGCGCGACACGCGGGCGGCAACAGGGCGCGACGTGCGGGGCAGCAGGGCGCGACACGCAGGGCAGCAGAGCGCGGCGCGTGGGCTGCCGTAGGGCACGACGGGCAGGGCAGCAGGGCGCGATGCGCGGGGTGCAGCAGAGCGCGACGCGCGGGGCAGCCGTAGGGCGCGACGCACAAGGCAGCAGGGCGCGACGCGCAAGGCAGAAGGGGGCGACGTGTGGGCTACAGTAGGGCGCGAATCATAGGGCAGTAGGGCGCAAGCTGCAGCAGGATGCGGGGCAGGGCAGAGCGTGCGTGGGGCAGCGCGACACGGGGAAGGGCAGGGCGTGCGCGGGGCAGCGCGATGCGGGGCAGAGCAGGGCGTACGCGGGGCAGCGCGACGCGGGGTAGAGCACGGCGTACGCGGGGGAGTGCGACGCAAGTCAGGGCAGGGCAGGGCACGCGCTGACGGCGCAGCGCAGGGCAGGGCGTGGGGTAATGCGGCAACCACAGTCGGTCACTAGGTAATGGTGGGCCAAAAAAAAAAAAAAAACGGTCTTATGGACCCACTGCTCTGAAACCATGTCAAAAACTAATGAGCAGGAGTGATGGCATTGACATCAAACTGAGTACAAGTATTACCCTAATTGGGTTGTACCCCATTTAGGCTACCCCACTACAACCTACACAACATAAGTAGCATTATAGTGTGACAGCCACGCCTCCGCGATCCACTGCAGCACCACGGGGTGCGGAGGCCTCCGCAGGTTCCGTGCGGGTGGGACAGAGGCAAGGGTAGCGACCTGTTAGAGACATGGAAAGAAAACAGAGCATAAGTTTAATTCAAATGGCTACTCACCCTTCTTCGTCTTCAGGTGCACACGAACCACCTGGCATAGCGCGCTCGCACACCAGCCTTGAAGCATCGGTTGATGCTGACGTCAAGGGGTTGAATATGGCTCGTGCAACCCGCTGGGATCACTGCAGGGGTGATGCTGTGCGTGCGGTAAGATTGTAGCATAGTCTGGGTGATGTGGCCGTGGTAGAAGCCCAACACCAGCATTGCACGCCTCGCGTTCTGGCCGCGCTGGGGGTTCAGATGGGGCAGCACCTCCTTGGTCAGCCAGGTCTGCACATCGCTCTCATCCATCCACCCGTTATCCTGTGCTTGGCATACGATTCTTGCCGGGCACATAGGGGATAGACGGGCGTCAGTCAAGGAAGGCAAGCTCACCAGGCTTACGGTCCCGGATTTTTTGAGTTTACCTTCCGGAATCTCATAGTTGGGCACGTTCTTCAGCTTGAACCAAACCCAAGGGTGCAGCTTCTCCCCGGATGAGGTGCATGCGAGCATCACCGTGAGCCGCGTCTTCTTGTATCCTGCAGTGCGGACTGGGACCGAGCGCGGTCCATGGTGCTCAATCGTCCTCTCGGCCGGCATCTCAACGAAGAGAGGGGTCTGGTCCGCGTTGATGATGTGGGCCAGGTCGATGTTGTGCCGCACCCTGTTGATGTGCATGAACTTCCAGAACGACTCGCAGTCCTTAGCGCACTCTGCAAAAGGAACACATGCCATGGCATGAGGGGATGGTTAGAAACAAAGGGCAAGGAACATGTAGTCAAGCATCGAGCGCGAATTCAAAGCATTTAACACTCACCAGCCGATAACCGTTGGCCGACCTTGGTCTTCACCCGCAGGACTAGGTTCCAGCGGTCACGGAAACGCTGGCACAAGTGAGAGCTTGCGTTCTAGTTCTTGCCGAGGTGGTGTTTCTTCATCCACTTGCGGCTCCACTTTTGGGTGTCCTTCACCGAGATGGCCACCCCATTAGCGCGCTGCAGACAGACGTAGCGGTACAATGCCGCCTCCATGTCGGGGTAGTGTGCGTGGCGCCCCCCCCCCCGTGCATCCGCTTGCGGCAGTTCGCCGCTCCTTCGTAGACGCCCGCGGCAGCCTCCGCACTCCAGCGTCTGATGCAGGCGATAGATGCGGTAGATTCCAAGGAAGTCTTCTTCAAGGAGCCGAGCTCCTGGTAGTGGCGCGCCTTCTTGAGCTTCTCGCGTATGGTCTGTCTACGGCACCTTTTCTTACTGTCCTTGCTATGAGGGGAAGGTGGATGGGAGTTGGGATTATGGAGGGTGGCGTCTTTCGGCTGCGCCTTCTCAGGGAACGAAGGAATCGGGCCTGCCGCCTCCGCGTAGTCATCGTTGCTGCCGAGCGCCCCATTGACCATGATGTCGTCCTTGTTTGGCCCCTTCTTCTTTTTCTTAGTAGCACCCGTGCTGGATACGGGGTCGCCGTCGTTCTTCCGCTTCTTGGTGCTTGGGTGGCGATGAACCGTGGCCTTAGCAGGGGCTTCCGCGACCTTGGTTTTCCCCTTGTCTGCAACAGAGATGCGCGGTTGAAGCTCCTCCCCAGGACTGTCGTCATCAGAGAGCACCACGCGGGCACGCTTCGGCTTGGACTGTAGGCGATGACACAGCCTCCGCTTCAGAAGCGGAACATTGTTGTCATCTGTGATGCTCCACGGGTCGTCATCGGCACCTCCCTCCGCAGCATCCGCATCCGCAATTGCGACCACATTCGCGGGCGCAACAGCATTGGCATCCGCTTCCGCCTCTGCCTCGTCGTCAGCCTCCGCATCCGCCTCCACCGTCGTCGTCCTCGCTTCCGCATCCACCTCACCGTCAGCCTCCGCAACGCCATCGCCCGTTGCTCCCGTTGCATGCGCAGCTGCCTCCGCGTGCTCGCCATCAGCATCGGCACCCTCGTCGTTGTTTGAATCACCAGCCTGCCACTCTTCCACTTCGTCGTCGCTCCCAACCGGCCGATTCCACCATTTGTCCTCGTCAATGTTGGCAGGGGCTACTTCATCCCCCCGAAGTGCTGTCGTCGTGGCCGTTCTCTGGCCAATCCTCGTCGCCGTCGTCGCTGTGTTCCTCGTCGCTGTTGTCGCCGTGTCCTTCGTCGCCATCATCCCCGTCACAGCTCGCATGGGAGGTGGCGGTTGATCTTCCCATCTTGCGCGTATTCTTCGCCATGGCTACACGGATGTCATCACCGGGCGAGTTAATTCGCCCGTAGTTATTCATCTGCACGTGAGGGCGAGGTGAGGACGTGCCTGCGGGGACTTTGCTGCGCATGGTTACGGTAAGCCTGCCGAGAATAAAGGTTGAGTTGAAATCTCAACCTCTTTGAGCACCAAATGAAGCTCAAGCTTGACTACCCCCCCTTCCAGCCACAGTGCCCCTTCCAAAGGTGCCGAGCCGCTCTTCTACGAGGAATCTCCTCGTAGAGGACATCCTTCACGCTGCCATTGTGTTGCCAGCAGCGTTCTGGAAGGATCCAAGCCCTGCTGACAACAAAACGACGCCAGCAGCATCATTAGATGCTGCTAGCACGGAGAGATGTTGCCAGCAGTGGCACCTTTGCTGCATCCCTCACGTGGGAAGTGGGGGCGCTGCATGCATCACCACCGAGGTCGCCCTAATTCAAAGGTATAATGGTACATAGGTGGTTTCTACACACTTAGCAAATGTTACAGAGTTTTTTTTTTTTTTTTTTTTACCCGACTTATAAGACACCCTAAACCATCCCAAATACAAGATAACCCAAGCATTTTGAGTAGTGTACGAGATTCACGATTCCGGGCTCACCGCAGCAAAATGGGGTTGCTGAGCATTGGCTTGGTCATGGAGATCGCTCGTACCTCCTTGATCCATGTGGCGGCTCCCCATTTTCTGTGGCTGTTTGCGGTCCGGTACGCCGCGCAGCAGCTCAAACTCTGGCCCCGTGTCTCCTTGCCAGAGACCTCGCCCACACTGCGTTGGACGGGGGAGGTTGGCGATGCGTCGGTGTTCCGAGTCTGGAGTGCTCGTTCCCTTGTCCGCGATACGTTCGCGGACAAGCTCTCCTCCTGCACCATTCCCTGTGTCTTCCTTGGCTTCCCCCCTGACGCGCCTGGCTAGCAGTTTTACCACCCCACCTCGCGCAGTGTTCTGTCCTCTCAGGATGTCACCTTTGACGAGTTGGTTCCTTTCTACCGTCTCTTCCCCTACCGCACTGCCCCTCTCCCTCCCCCGCCGCTTTTCCTTGCTCCCGGTCCCCCTCCGGTAGACCCCCTCCCCCCTCAGGGTCTTGCTCCTTCAGGTGTGTCTCAGGTAGACCCACTCCCCTTGGCTGAGCCTGTAGAGGTCACTAGCGACTCAGGTGCCGCTGCGGGTGGTGCTGCTCGGGGTGCTGCGTCTGGGGGTGCTGAGCCTGTGCGTGAGGTGCTGGGGGGTGCGGAGCTTGGGGGTGTTGAGCCTGCGAGTGCGGAGCTTGGGGTTGCTGAGCCTGCAAGTGCGGAGCATGGGGGTGCTGAGCCGGAGGGAGCCAGGTCTGGGGGTGCTGAGCCTGCTGGCATTTCTCTTGGCCTTTTTTCACGACGGGGGCCTCTCTCACCACAGCACCCACGAGAGTGGCTTGCGTGGCGTGCCCGCCTGAGGAGTCGTGCTGCTAGAGCTGGTGGTCCTGCTGTTGGAGGTACTGTTGCTCGAGGTGCTGCGGTCAGAGCTGCTCGTCGTGGAGGCGCTGAGAGTGCTAGTGTTTCTGGTTCTGAAGGTGCTCGTACTAGAGCTGCCAGGACTGGTGGTGCTGCTGGAGTTGGAGGTGCCGGTTCTGGGGGTGCTGCTGCTGGAGGCACTGGAGCTAGAGGCCCTGGAGTTGGTACTGTCGACCCTGGAGTTGGAGACCCTCGAGCTGGAGGTGCCAGTTCTGGAGGCACTGGAGCTGGAGGCGCTGGCGCTGGAGGCGTCCAGGCTGGCGGCCTTGGAGCTGGAGCTGCTGGTCCTGGAGGTGCTAGTACTGGAGGTAGTGGTGCTGCCGGAGCTGGTGGTGCTGCTGGTGCTAGAGGTGCTGGTGGTACTCGCAGTGCTGGTCCAGGAGGTGCTCGTCCTAGAAGGTGTTGGAGCTGCCAGAGCTGGTGGCGCTGCAGGCTTTGGAGCTGGAGACGCAGGCGCTGGAGGTGCTAGAGCTAGACGCGCTTGAGCTAGAGGCGCTGGAGCTGGAGATTCTGGAGCTGCTAGAGGCGCTCGAGCTGCTCGTGCTCGAACTGGAGGTGCTGGTGTCAGAACATATAGCTTGTGCTTATTGTGTAGGCTATAGTGGGGTAGCCTATAAGGGGTACAACCCAATTAGGTTAGTACTTGTACTCAGTTCATTCATAGTTCATTCATTCTCATTTCAGTTTTCTCATGGTATCGAGCAGGTTCCCTAGTGGGAACTGTGCCTAGGGCCCACCAAGTCGAAACTTTTTTTTTTCTGCCCGGAGCGCGCTCAGCCCGAGTCGCGCTCCTCTCTCTCATCTCGTCGAGCCGCCCTAGCGACTGCGTTGCGCCGCCCTAGCGGCCCCGTCGCCCTAGCGGCCTTGTCACCCTGGCGGCCCCATCGCCCTAGCGGCCCCGTCGCCTAGCCCTACGGCCCCGTCGCCTAGCCCTACGGCCCAGGCCCCGCCCTGTCCCGGCCCCGCCGCCCTTCGCTGCGGCCCCCCCGCCGCCCTTCCCTGCGGCCCCGCTGCCCTTCACTGCGGCCCCGTTGCCCTTCACTGCGGCCCCGCCGCCCTTCACTGCGGCCCCGCCGTCCTTCGCTGCGGCCCCGCCGCCCTTTGCTGCGGCCCCGCCGCCCTTCGCGGCGGCCCCGCCGCCCTTCTCTGCGGCCCCGCCGCCCTTCTCTGCGGCCCCGCCGCCTCTCTCGCTGCGACCCCGCCGCCTACCTTGCGGCCCCGCCGCCCTTCACTGCGGCCCCGCCGCCCCTCTCGCTGCGGCCCCGCCGCCCCTCGCTTCGGCCCCGCTGCCCCTCCCGCTGCGGCCCCGCAACCTACCTCGCGGCCCCGCTGCCCTCCCAGCGGCCCTGCCGCCCTACCAGCGGCCTTGCCGCCCTACGTCACCGAGCCGCCCGTTCCGCCCGAGCCGCCCAAGCCGCCCGAGCCACACGAGACGCCCGAGCCGCCCGAGCCGCCTGAGCCACTGAGGAGCCCAGCCGCTGGTGCCGCAGAGCTGCAGTTGCTACTGAGCCGTTCGAGTCGCCCGAGCCGCCGTGTTGCCGAGCTGCTGTGCTGCTGAGCTGCCCGAACCGCCCTGTCTGGTGAGAGCATCGCTTTTGTTACTGCACTGCCCCTCTCCTACAGCTAGTGCTGCTTGTCTACTGCTGTCAGGGCTACCCCTAGTGTTCTCGCTTTTGACGCTGAGGGTCGGGCCATTGACTTTGAGGTCTGGGTAGATGACCTGCAGCTTTTCCTACAGTGCGATAGGGCAGACGGTCTCTCCCTCTTTGACCTCACCTCTGGCGCCTCCCCTGCCCCTGCTGCTAACGCTAACACCACTGTTCGCTCCCAGTGGGCCACGCGCGATGCTGCTGCACGTCTTGCTGTGCGTCGCCACCTGCCTACCTCCGAGCGCGCGCACATTAGTCAGTACAAGAGTGCTCAGACCTTGTACGACGCTGTAGTTGCGCGCTAATCCTCCCCTGCCACTGCTGCAATGAGCCGTCTCATGCTACCGTACCTCTTCCCTGACCTTACTGCCTTTCCCACAGTCACTTACCTCATTACGCACCTCCGCACTAGTGACACTCGCTACCGCGCTGCGCTTCCTGCTGACTTCTGCGCCAAGTACCCCCCCCCCCCCATGTACATCACTCTCTACTACATAGTCACTCGACTCCCTGACTCCCTTCGCGTGGTCAGGGACCACTTCCTGTCAGTCTTTCCCACCACTCTCACTGTTGACCTCCTCGAGAAGTCCCTCCTAGCAACCGAGAAGAGCATAGTCGCTGTAGGGGCCTCTCGTGGTGACCCGCGCACCCCCATCTTTGAGGGGTGTTCCCCCTCCCCCCTACTGTTCCTGTTGCCTTTGCTGCTGCGGCCGACCTCCTTGGTCTAGAGTCGGTCGGTGCGGCGTCTGCCCCTAGCGGGAGACGCCGCTCTGGCAAGGGCAAGGGGGGCAGGGGCACTGGAGGGGCGAGCGGGGGCGGTGGAGGTGGAGGTGGAGGCGGCGGGGGGAGTGGGGGTGGCGGTGGGAGTGGTGGTGGGGGTGGAGGTATCGGTGGCGGCAGTGGAGGCGGAGGCGGCGGCGGCCGTGGCGGTGGGAGCGGAGGTGGCGGAGGTGGCGGCGGTGGAGGAGGCGGAGGAGGCGGCGGTAGTAGCGGAGGCGGCGGAGGCGGCGGAGGCGGCAGGGGTGGTGGTGGAGCTGGTCGCGGGTCTACACAGAGGAGTGGCTCCGGTGGTGGTCCGCGCCAGCAGCAGCAGCGCGGTCGTGAGACCCTGTCCCCTTAGCAGCTCTGTGAGTGGTACACTACACGCCAGCGGGGTGGGGGTTTTGGTCTGTGCACCTACGTCCTGCGCACCGGCGACCGTGCGGGTGAGCAGTGTGGGTGTGCACACCTCACCCAGCGCTGCTTTGGCCGCCTGACGGACGCGTGGCGTCACCAGTTCCCGGAGGCCTCCGAGATCCCTCGCTGGGGCGAGCTGTCTAGGGCGGGTGTGGCCATCTTTGATCTTGACTTTGATGCTATTCTTTCTGCCATGTATGCTGTGTCTATTAGTGATGAGGGTGACTGTTACCGGTGTTTCCCGCCCAATCCGGGCATTGGGACTGCTACTCTAGGTACTGGTACAGCTGCTGCCCTAGGTGCGTGCGACGCTGCTGCTCTAGGTGCTAGTGCGTCTGCCTCCTTAGGTACTGGTGAGTCTGCGCTCTCAGGTACTACGTCGTCTTCGGCCTCCCTCACCTTCACCCTTGACTCTGGGGCTTCTCGCTCCTTCTTTCGGGACCGCACCACACTCACGCCGCTTAGTCGGCCGGTTGCGGTGTCTCTGGCTGACCCCTCTGGGGGTCCTGTCCTGTCTCACTACTCTACGGTCCTCCCGTGTCCGGCGGCTCCCTCTGGCACCCTGTCTGGTCTCTACCTCCTCTCGTTCTCTACGAACCTGGTGAGTGGTGCTGACCTACAGGATGGGGGAGTACACCAGTTCACTCCTGCGCGTCAGCGGGTAACCCACTGCACAGAGGCTAGCACAGGCCGACACCTGGCTACGTTTACCCGTCAGCCGGGGTCGAGCCTGTACACACTGACCACTACGTCTCCTCCAGTTGTTGAGTCTTGTAGGGTCACTGCGTCGGGCCAGGTGTTTGTTGCAGCGTCCAAGTCTGGTCCTGAGTTTGCCCCCTGTTCGTGTCGTCTTCTGTCTCACGAGACTCTCCTCTGGCACCACCGCCTTGGTCACCCCTCTCTGCTTTGGCTCAGAAGCATGGCCTCCCGTCTTCTTGTTTCTAGTCTCCCTCGGTCCCTCCCTCCCCTTCCTCAGGGCCCTGGCCCTACCTGTGTCCCCTCTGTCGAGGGGCGCCAGCGGGCTGCCCCTCACTCCTCCCAGTTTCCTCCGACAGAGGCCCCGTTGCAGACGCTTCACATGGATGTGTGGGGCCCAGCCCGCGTCCGTGGACAGGGTCACGAGCGCTACTTCCTGCTCGTTGTTGACGACTACTCGCGTTACACCGTAGTCTTCCCCTTGCGCAGCAAAGGTGATGTCACTGAGGTGCTGATTGACTGGATCCGCGCAGCTCGTCTCCAACTCAGGCAGAGCTTTGGCTCGGACTTTCCTGTTCTGCGTCTGCACTCGGACAGAGGCGGAGAGTTTTCGTCTGGCCTTCTGAGAGCCTACTGTCGCGCACGACGAATCCGTCAAACCTTCACGCTTCCGGACTCCTCGCAGCAAAATGGGATAGCTGAGCGCCGCATTGGCATGGTCATGGACGTCGCTCGTACGTCTATGATGCATGCGGCTGCTCCCCATTTTCTGTGGTCGTTTGCGGTGAGGTACGCGGCGCATCAGATCAACCTTCACCCCAGGGTCTCCAGGCCGGAGACCTCCCCAGCCTTGCTGTGGATGGGGAAGGTTGGCGATGCGTCGGCGTTCCGGGTCTGGGGATCTCGGGCGTTTGTTCGCGACTTGTCTGCGGACAAGCTGTCCCCTCGTGCTGCTCCTTGCGTCTTCCTAAGGTTCCCCCCTGACGCGCCTGGGTGGCAGTTCTACCACCCCACCTCTCGCCGTGTTCTGTCCTCCCAGGACGTCAAGTTTGACGAGCCGGTCCCCTACTACCGCCTCTTCCCCTACCGCACTCCGTCCCTCCCCCCGCCGCTGCTCTTCCTTGTACCAGGTCCCCCTCCAGTAGACCCCCTCCCCCCTCAAGGTCCGTCCTCTTCAGGTGTGTCCCAGGTAGACCTAGTCGAGCCTGTCGAGGTCACTGGTGACTCTGGTGCTGCTGAGGGTGCTGAGCCTGGGGGTGCTGACTCTGGGGGTGCTGAGCCTAGGGGTGCTGAGCCTAGGGGTGCTGCGACTGGGGGTGCTGAGCCTGGGGGTGCTGAGCCTGGGGGTGCTGAGTCTGGGGGTGCTGCGCCTGGGGGTGCTGAGCCTGGGGGTGCTGAGCCTGGGGGTGCTGAGCCTGGGTGTGCTGAGCCTGGGGGTGCTGAGCTTGGGGGTGCTCCGCCTGGAGGTTCTCCGGGTGCTTTTTCTCTGCGGGAGCCACTCTCTCCACGGGAGCTGCGCGAGTGGTTTGCCCGGCGCTGGAGCCGTGCTGCTGGTGCTGGAGGTTCTTCCGCTACTGAGGGTGCTGCTGTTGCGGGTACTGCTGGTACTGCTGGAGGTTCTGGCACTGCTGGAGGTGCAGCTGGAGCGGGTGCTCTTGCTGGGGGTACTGGTGCTGTACCTGCTGTGTCTGGCGTCGCCGCGCGGCCTTGAACGTACTTCGTTCCACTCCTGCAGCAGGTTCTTGGTATTCCGCATTCTACTGGTCCTCCTCCTTCTTTAGAGTGTCCACAGCCAGTCCTGTCACAGTTACAGTTGCAGCCCACCTCCCCTTTGCGTGCTCCTTCTCCCTACACGTCGTGAGCCTGCGTCTCACCCTGCGTCGCCTGTCCGTGCTGCTCGCGTTAGTGGTCGTGGTTCGCGTGAGCGTCCTCCTCCTGTCCCTGGCACGCACAGGATGTCTTTGCGTCCGTCCACTGCTCCTCTGCGTGCCCCTTTGCCTTCTCCTCCTGAGTCCTCTCTTCCTGCTTTTGCCGACCCGGAGTCGGACTCTCTTCGTGCTGCCAGTCCTACTGTCACGCGTCTCCTTGCTACTGTCGTCACTGACCCTTCTTTCGAGTCCACTGCTGCGTCTGCCCTAGTTGCTGAGCTCGTCGACTTTGCTGCTTACTGTCGCCTAGACTACGCTACTAGTCTTGGTCGCTGAGTCTGAGTCTGTCTGTCCTCCGTCCGTCGGGGGTGAGTGTGCCCTTGGCACGGACGTCCTTGAGGACAGGCAGGAGGAGTTCCTGTGCTTGGCCGCTGCTTCACCTCATCTCGTGTCCGTACTGCTAACCCCTGAGGGAGACCCAGATGCACTTGACATCCCTACTCCGCGCTCTTACGCGGAGGCGATAGAAGGTCCCTACTCTTCTCAGTGGCAGGCAACTATGGATGCAGAGATGGCTTCCTGGAAGTCCATAGGCACCTACGTTGACGCTCTCCCCCCTCCTAGGGCGAACATCGTCAGTCGCATGTGGATCTTCAAGGTGAAGCGGCCGCCAGGTTCTCCGCCTGTCTTCAAGGCACGTTACGTGGCTCGTGGCTTCAGACAGCGGCAGGGAGTTGACTACTTTCAGACCTTCTCTCCCACCCCGAAGATGACCACTCTTTGGGTACTGCTGCACGTTGCTGCTCACCGTGACTACGAGCTGCACTCTTTCGACTTCAGCACAGCTTTCTTGCAAGGCAGCCTGCACAAGGAGATCTGGCTGCGCCGCCCACCTGGCTTCACTTGGTCTTTCCCTCCTGGTACCCAGTGGAGTCTCCGGCGTCCAGTCTACGGTCTCCGCCAGGCGCCACGTGAGTGGCACGACACACTGAGGACTACCCTTGCGGCTCTTGGGTTTGCTCCTTCTACTGCCGACCCGTCGCTGTTTATGCGCACCGACACTTCTCCGCCGCCGTTCTACATCCTCGTGTACGTCGACGACTTGGTCTTTGCCATAGCTGACACTGCTGGACTCGCCTACGTGAAGTCCGAGCTGCAGAAGAGACACACGTGCACAGACCTGGATGAACTGCGCAGCTACCTTGGCTTGCAGATCACCCGGGACAGAGCACGCCGCACCATTACCCTGACTCAGTCACACATGGTGCAGCGGGTCCTTTAGCGCTTCGGCTTCACGTACTCCTCACCTCAGGCCACTCCTCTGCTTACTTGCCACTCGCTCTCAGCTCTGCCTTCAGATGAGTCCGTAGAGTCGAGTGGCCCGTATCCAGAGCTTGTTGGCTGCCTCATGTACCTGATGACTTGCACACGACCTGACCTTGCATACCCTCTTAGCATTCTCGCACGCTATGTTGCTCCTGGGAGACACCGACCAGAGTACATGGCTGCAGCGAAGAGGGTGTTGCGCTACTTGTGCAGTACGTCTAGCATGGGGCTAGTGCTTGGAGGGTGGAGTCCAATGGTCCTCACTGGGCACGCGAACGCTTCTTGGGCTGACGGCCAGGCTACGCAGCGGTCATCACAGGGTTACACCTTCAGCCTTGGTTCCGGCTCTATTCCGTGACGGGCTACTCGCTCGTCTTCTGTTCTCGGCTCCAGTTGTGAGGCTGAGATCTACGCCGGGGCCATGGCTGCACAGGAGCTTTGCTGGCTCACCTACCTGCTGACCGACCTTGGAGAGTCGCCTCGTTCTCCTCCAGTCATATACGTAGACAACAAGGCCATGCTGGCCTTGTGTCGAGAGCAGAGACTGGAGCACAGAACAAAGCACATTGCTCTTCGCTACTTCCTTGCTCGTGAGCTACTGCAGCGTGGTCAGTTACGGCTTGCATACGTGGCCTCTAAGGCCAACACTGCTGATGTCTTCACCAAGGCACTTGCGCCTTGTGATCATCAGCAGAGAGACTCGCATACAGATCGTCGTGAGCCTGCGTATTGTCCCGCCTCGCCTATTCGCGATGGTCGCACTGATCGTCGTGTTCCTCGTGAGCGTCCTCCTCCTCTCCATGGCACGCACACTATGGCACTTCGTCCTTCCTCTGTTCCACAGTGTGTTCCCCTGCCGTCTCCTCCTACGTCCTCTCTTCTGCATGTTCCGGAACCTGAGTCTGTCTTAGCTCGTGCTGCCAGCCCTACCGTCACCCGTCTCCTGGCCACTGTTGTCACTGACCCTTCGTTTGAGTCCTCTGCTGCGTCTGCCCTAGTTGCTGAACTTGTTGACTTTGCTGCTCGCTTTTGTCTAGACTACGAAACTAGTCTTGTTGCTGAGTCTGGGTCTGTTTGTCCTCCGTCCGTCGGGGGTGAGTGTGCTCCTGGCACGGACGTCCTTGAGGACAGGCAGGAGGACTTTGAGTGTTTTGCAGCTGTTGTACCTCATCTCGTGTCCATGCTAATTGCACATGAGGGAGACCCTGATGCACCAGACATCCTTACCCCGCGCTCTTACGCAGAGGCGATAGAGGGTCCCTACTCCTCTCGGTAGCAGTCAGCCATGGACGCTGAGATGGCATCCTAGAAGTCCACAGGCACTTACGTTGACGACGTTCCCCCACCTGGGGCGAACATCGTCGGTGGCATGTGGATTTTCAGGGTGAAGCGGCCGCCGGGTTCTCCGCATGTCTTCAAGGCGCGTTACGCTGCACAACGCTTCAGTCATAGACAGGGAGTTGACTTCTTCCAGACCTTCTCCCCTACCCCGAAGATGACCACTCTTCGGGTTTTGCTGCACGTCGCCGCTCAGCGTGACTCAAGCTTCACTCTCTTGATTTTAGCACAGCTTTCTTGCAAGGCACCGTGCACAAGGAGATATGGTTGCGCCGCCCACCTGGCTTCACTGGGTCGTTTCTTGCAGGTATCCAGTGGAGCCTCCGACGGCCTATCTACGGTCTCCGTTAGGCGCCTTGCAAGTGGGACGACACACAGAGGACAACGCTTACGGCTCTCCGGTTCGCTCCTTCGACTGCTGACCCGTCGCTGTTTCTGCGCACCGGCACTTTGCTGCCGCCACTCTCCATCCTCGTGTATGTCGACGACTTGGCATTTGCCACTGCTGACACTGAGGGACTCACCCACGTGAAGTTGGAGCTGCAGAAGAGACACACGTGCACAGACTTGGGAGAGTTGCGCAACTATCTTGGCTTGCAGATCACCCGGGACAGAGAACGACGCACCATTACCCTGACTCAGTCACACATGGTGCAGCAGGTCCTTTAGCGTTTCAGCTTTACGTACTCCTTGCCACAGTCCACTCCTCTGCCTACCGGTCACTCGCTCTCAGCTCTGCCTTAGGATGAGTCCGTAGAACCGAAAGGCCCGTATCCAGAGCTTGTGGGCTGCCTCATGTACCTGATGACCTGCACTCGACCTGACCTTGCTTACCCTCTTAGCATCCTGGCACGCTACGTTGTGCCCGGGAGACACCGACCAGAGCACTGGGAGGCCGCTAAGAGGGTGTTGCGCTACTTGTGCGGTACGTCAGGCATAGGGCTCGTGCTTGGAGGACGGGCTAGATTTGTCCTCACTGGCCATGCAGACGCTTCTTGGATTGATGAATTGGCTACGCAGCGGTCATCATAAGGTTACACCTTCAGTCTTGGCTCCGGCTCTGTTTCTTGGCGGTCTACCCGCTCGTCTTCCGTTCTCAGTTCCAGCTATGAGGCTGAGATCTACGCTGGGGCCATGGCTGCACGGGAGTTACGCTGGCTCACCTATCTGATGACCGACCTGGTAGAGCCGCCCCTTTCTCCTCCAATTCTGTACGTCAACAACAAGGCCATGATTGCCTTATGTCAGGAACACAGACTGGAGCACAGGACGAAGCACATCGCTCTGCGTTACTTCCTTGCTCAAAAGTTGCAGCAGCGTGGATAGCTTCATCTTGCTTATGTGGCCTCTGAGGCCAACACTGCTGATATCTTCACCAAGGCACTTCAGCCTTGCGATCATCAGCGGTTCTATATTGTTCTAGGACTTGTGCCTACTTGGCCTCACTTGCTTACCTCTTGACTTTGCTTGTACTGTGATCTTTATTGTATACCTGCATGCCTACTCCTGCTAAGTAGTGATCACTGTACTGTTGTTGTTGCATATATACCTCTGCATGTGAAGTGGCCTTGTGGCCCTTTGCTTGTGCTCGTAGTATGTGGTGACGTTGTGATCCACCAAGAGCTTGCTTTGCTTTTCTTGACTGATCTTGTGACCCCTTGTTCTCCCCCACTTTGCCTATGGGGGTGTGTCAAATCATATCTATGCTAGTTCTGTGTAGGCTATAGTGGGGTAGCCCATATGGGGTACAACCCAATGTTAGGGTTGGTACTTGTACCCACAATTCATTCAATGCAGTCATTCTAGCTTCTCATTTTAACAATAATAGCAAGGCATTACATTCTGTTATTTAGCAAACGCATAGGGAAAACGGTTACCGAGGCGCAACCGCATAACAGTTGCGCTGCGTCGCTTGGGTCGCCTTGTTATAGTCGCGCTTGCAAGACTTTTCAGTTTCGGCAAGGGCGCGGTATCCTGCCGCGCCCCGCAGGTTAGTTACGCATGCAGTACACGCGGCCCACTGTAGATCGCGACTCTTCAGCTGCCACAAGGGTCGAAACCATTGTACGTGGTTGCGCCTTTGTAGCTTGATAGTCAAGTCAACATCCTCGCTATGGCGAGGCTCGTTAGCACACTTCGAACATTGTACTTCATAATAAAACGTACAAACATATTCGCAACAAGTTTGACACACCCCCATAGTCAAAATGGGGGAGAATAAGAGGTCACACGATCAGTCAAGAAAAGCAGAGCAAGCTCAGGGTGGATCACGAAGTCACCACACACTCTGAGCACAAGCAAATGGCCACAAGGCCAGTTCATATGCAGAGTTATATAATGGAGAACAAGCAGTACAGTGATCAAAACCTAGCAAGTGTATGCACGCATGTATAAGTACGTAGATCACAGTACAAGTAAAGTCAAGAAGTGAGCAAGTGAGGCCAAGTAGGCACAAGCCATAAAACAGTACAGAAACGCTGATGATCACAAGACTAAAGTGCCTTTGGTGAAAATATCACCAGTGTTGGCCCGTGAGGCCACGTAAGTAAGACGAAGCTGACCACATTGCTGCAACTGTCGAGCAAGGAAGTAACACAGAGCGATGTGCTTCGTCTTGTGCTCCAGTCTGTGCTCCTGACACAAGGCAATCATGGCCTTGTTGTTGACGTACAGAACTGGAGGAGAACGAGGCGGCTCTCCCAAGCCGTTCAGCAGGTAGGTGAGCCAGCGTAACTCCTGTGCAGCCATGGCTGTCGCGTAGATCTCAGCCTCACAACTGGAGCTGAGAACAGAAGACGAGCGGGTAGACTGCCAAAAAACAGAGCCGGAGCCAAGTCGTCAACCCAAGAAGCATCTGCATGTCCAGTGAGGACACAACTGGACGCTGTCCTCCAAGGACGAGCCCCATGCCCAACGTACCGCACAAGTAACGCAACACCCTCTTAGCGGCCTTCCAGTGCTCTGGTCGGTGTCTCCCGGGCGCAACGTTGCGTGCCAAAAAGCTAAGAGGGTAAGCAAGGTCAGGTCAAGTGCAGGTCATCAGGTACATGAGGCAGCCCACAAGCTCTGGATACGAGCCACTCGGCTCTATGGACTCATCCGAAGGTGGAGCTGAGAGCGAGTGACCGGTAGGCAGAGTAGTGGACTGTGGCGAGGAGTACCAAAAATCAAAGGGCTGAAGGACCTGCTGCACCATGTGTGATTGCGTCAAGGTAATGGTGCGCCATGCTCTGTCCCGGGTGATCTGCGAGCCAAGATAGCTGCGCAGCTCACACAGGTCTATTCAAGTGTGTCTCTTCTGGAGCTCTGACTTCACTAGGGCTAGTCCCTCAGTGTCAGCAGTGGCAAAGACCAAGTCGTTGATATACACGAGGATGTAGAACGGCGGCAGCAAAGTGTCGGTGCGTAGAAACAGCGACGGATCAGCAGTCGAAGGAGCAAACCCAAGAGCCGCAAGTGTCGTCCTCAGTGTGTCGTGCCACTCGCGAGGCTCCTGGCGGAGACCGTAGACTGGCCGCCGTAGGCTCCACTGGGTACCTGCAAGGAAACGACCCAGTGAAGCCAGGTGGGCGGCGCAGCCAGATCTCCTCGTGCAGGCTGCCCTATAAGAAAGCTGTACTGAAGTCAAGAGAGTGAAGCTTGTAGTCACGTTGAGCGGTGATGTGCTGCAGTATCCGAAAACTAGTCATCTTTGGGGTACGGGAGAAGGTCTAGAAGAAGTCAACTCCCTGTTGCTGACTAAAGGCTCGTGCAACATAATGAGCCTTGAAGGCAGGCGGAGAACCCGGCGGC
Organism: Closterium sp. NIES-65; assembly: GCA_948144175.1. Lineage (NCBI taxonomy): Eukaryota > Viridiplantae > Streptophyta > Zygnematophyceae > Desmidiales > Closteriaceae > Closterium > Closterium sp. NIES-65. The sequence goes on from CANXME010002345.1 coordinate 171,621, forward strand.
CGCTTCACCCTGAAAATCCACATGCCATCTACTATGTTCGCCCCAGGAGGGGGAATTGCATCGACGTAAGTGCCTGTGGACTTCCAAGATGCCATCTCTGTGTCCATGGCTGTCTGCCACTGAGAGGAGTAGGGGCCCTCAATCGCCTCTGCGTAAGAGCGCGCGGTCGGGATGTCTGGTGCATCCGAGTCTTGCTCAGGTGCAATCAGCATGGACAGGAGATAAGGTACAGTAGCTGCAAAGCACTCGAAGTCCTCCTGCCTGTCCTCAAGGACGTTCGTGCCAAGACCGCACTCACCCCGGACGAACGGAGGACAGGCAGACTCCGAGTGAGCAACAAGACTAGTGGCGTAGTCGAGATGACAGGCGGCAGCAAAGTCAACAAGCTCAGCAACTAGGGCAGACGCATCAGAGGACTCAATCAAAGGGTCGGTGACAACAGTGGCCAGAAGACGCGTAACTGTAGGACTAGGAGCATGAAGGAGGTCATACTCAGGGTCCAATCTGTTAGCACAAAGGACGCAGGAGGAGACATCGCTGTAGAATAGAGGAAGGACGAAGTGCCATATGGTGCGTGTTGGAGACAAGAGGAGGACGCTGACGCAGAACACGACGACCGGTGCGAACAGCGCGAACAGGCGAGGCAGGACGAGACGCAGGCTCACGACGCTTTGTAAGCGAGTCTGACTGCTCAGTGTAAGGAGAAGGACTAGGCAATAGGGAGTCTGGCTATAGCTGAGGCTACGACTGGTCAGTCAGTGGACACAGCAAGGGAGGAGTAAGGCCAGTAAAACGCAGGTTCATGTGATAATGACAATGACAATGACAATGACAATGATAGGCTGGCCACCATGGATTCTGGTTTCTTTGACTTGGTCAATGTCCTTGCCAGGAGCATTTGTTTGTTCATCTTATTACATCAATCGCTTCGTTTGTAACTCACTAACTCAAAGACCCATCACTTATGCTGATCGCGGCTTCGCACGTTACCAAGCGTTTTTATCATGTGTTAATCAGGCTACCTTGGGATCTGATCATCATGCTCGATTTCATGGCGTCAAAGAGTTTAAGCAAACTACATCACGCGCGGTTATTATCAAGACTATCACAGGCTACGCTCCCAAGGTTCACACCTCGAGGTTACAACACTTCCTCCAAGAGCGCTTGGTCCCTGACATAAGCAGAAGACTATATAATAGTCCTGTGTTCAGAGTTCAGGCAACTGAAGCATCACAGATTTCTCCTTCTGCTCAGCACACGGCTGAGCTGCGTTTTTCTCATCATCACACCATGGCTCCGCCTAAGGGATTGCGCTCCACGACCACCACGGATCCTCCTGCTCCTCCAGCAGTTGACACCGGTGTTACCAGTCCGGATGCTCCTGCATTGACGCCGAACAAGGACAATGGTGCTGTTAATGTCCAACCTCCGGCAGGCGGATCCGGTTTGTCAGTCGCTGTTAAGGTTGCAGACAAAGAGGACAAGGGGAAAGTTGTTACGAATGACTCACCTGTTGACGACAATGGCTTCATTGAGGACTCGGATGATGAAATGGAGATGGATCTGTCCCTGGAGTCAGAATGTCGTCTTCGCACCGCTATCATTCTGCTCATTCCGTTTGCTCTACACAAGGAAATTTTAGGCATTATTGTCGCTATTCGAATGTTGATTAAATGAGGGTGGAATGCAGGATTCTCAGCAGAAGCATCAACGCCTTTGACAAAGTTCCATGAGTTACCGGCTGCTTATTTTGCCAAGGAGCGCTTCTGCAGGCTTCAGGTCTCCTTTGTCCTGGAATCAGATGCGGAGGTGGTGAAGCACAAAGATGTGATGTATCAGCGGCTAAAAGGGGACCTGGTAACCCTGCATTGGCAGCACACGGAAGACGCGGCTTATTCAAGGGAGAAGGCATTTCACCCAGAGGCCATTGAAGTAATCATCAAAGGAGTTGCGGCTACGGTGAAGCTGAACATGATTATGAGAAGGATGTCCACGTATCCGCTTACCAGTCGCAAGAGGCCGGCGTTCCTACGAAGCTCTAACTTCCATAGCGTGCTCCACCCAGTCACCGGAGCAGATACGGACATCGTCAAGGGACTAGTATGCGCTCACCCTGGCGACAAGCACTGCTGGCTTCACGCGATCACCGATCCTGCTAACAATGCGAACACGCTTATGGTCCGTTACCCTTCGCTAGCTTGCGCGCTCTGTGGTGGATAACATTATGATAAGTATCATAATGCTTTTGTCACTAAACGCCAAACTAACGCAGGGAAATGGAACCTGACCCTGGGTAAAGCTCAGAGCCTTAATGCTAACAGATCTCAAACCCGGTTTCTTACTAACAAGCTCTCGCTTTCCTTGCACTTACCGCTTACTAGCCTTTTGCTTGACTGTCGCAGCTGCCGCTCTGCCGGCCTCGCCGCTGATCCTCCCCTTGCTGCAAGATCCTGCTTTGGCTGTGATCTCTATGGGAAGCAACAGGGAAGAGTGGCTATGTACTCAAGCCGGCTGCATGAAAACCCACGGCAAATGCTTCATGTCAGCCTCAGACCACATCATCTCTGGTGCTCACCTTACCAACCTAGAGAAGACAGGCACAGCGACAAAGAGCTCGCTCGAGAAGATCAGCCTTGCGGTTATGAAGAATGACTTCGGCATCTGCACTCCACCCTCGCAACTGCAGCTCGTGTCTGTTCGGTAGTCAGTGTAGCCTGTACCATCGCTTTTATCAGCATGTGGTTGTCAAAGGGCTGCAAGGCAGTGATTAAATGATCAACAAGAAAAACCTCCTCACATCGGCTTAGGAGACGGCGTCAAGCAAGACAGATTCACAGAGTGGTTAAAGGAAGCAGCAGACATAGTGGTATTAAGAAACACTAGATTAGTAGACTCCCACCCCTACTGGTCTTCACATCGGTTCCAGACAGTTGCAGCAGGCGGAGTAGCTATTCTCTATAGAAACCCAGCATTAACTTTTTCTAACACATCACCTCACGCTTCAGGCCGTATCATCCGCACTGATGTCCATGATCATGGCATTCAGTTCACCTTACTCACAGTTTACCTTCCAGCCGGCCTAGCTCATAGAACACCTTTCGTCCTCCACACCCTTGGTCCAGTCGTCGATCGGGTAGCGCCGAGCTCTCACCTCCTGATTATCGGTGATCTGAACATGGTGGAAGATCCAGATCTTGATCGCATGTCAGGTCATGGTACATCAGCTGAAAACGACCGACTCTTTAATCGATGCCAAGCCTTTCAGCTCTCTGACGCCTTCCGCACGCTCTACCCACGCTGTAGAGAATACACCTTCTGCTCACCATCACAGAACGCTAGCTCCCGCATTGACAGAGCCATGATCTCACTCTCTCTCTTACCCTTCCTCGCTGACTCCACGCACATCACACCCGCAGACAAAATCTCAGACCACGGCTTCGCGATACAGGTTACCCTGAAGGTAAACACCAAGGCACGTCTGGGTCCAAGTATTTGGAGGATGCTGGCTGCTATGGTAAACAGACCCAGCGTGAGACGGATTATTGAAGAGGAATTATCCAAAATACAGGTAACCGATGGGAAGAGTTATGAACTGCTGCTGGCAAGGCTCAATGTGCGCTTCGCGGGTACACGAGGGAGGAGAGTAAACGTGTACAAGCGACCTTCACTCACTTGATGTTGGTTGTGGCAGCCCTTCGGCAGGCAGTGATGGCAGACCCAAGTTGCAGCCGCCTGCGCGAGCTTCTGGAAGAAAAGGAAGGGTCGCTGAAAGAGTATTTGGCTAACAAGCGAGACCGGCAGCACCTAATGGCGGGCCTGGATATGGAACTCACTGGGGAGGTCACTGGGAAGCAGTTATCAGCCTTGACCGGGACGCAGAAAAATAGAACAATGATAATAGAGGTTAATGTCGGAGGGACAATGGTGTCGGGTGCGCAGGAGATACTTACAGCGGCCTCAGACTATTTCAATGGGATTTTCCGGAAGGATAAGAGGCTCGATCTCAGCGACTCGAGGCCTGTGAGAGACAGATAGCTAAGAACCACGGCTCTGGTTACCAGGGTGAATCACCCTTACAACCCTTACTATAAGGCTGGATTGTCTTTCCTTACCTTTTTTTTCAGAGTTGTTTGTTGGTGGACCCTTTTCAGAAAAAGCTAAGTTACAAACAGGGCTGATATTTCAGAGTGGTCTGTGTAACCGGAGTGATGCGAAAGACTCAAAACGAATCTGTCACTGACGAATTTTTTTTTTTTGGGGGGGGGGGGGGGGGGGGGGGGGGGAGGGGGGGGTCCAACAGTTTAGCACATCAACAGTCGGCGAGATTTTTACCGCAATTAGCGGCAATTTTTCACAATCAGCGACTGTACGCGTCACCTTGACGGCCCGGACCGCCAGGACACGGCATAGCCGTGCAGAGTGGCAGGAAACCTGATTTCCAAGTCCGGGACATCATGTACGCCTATCAGGTCCCACCTTCTGCACAGCACAGCACAGCGCACGCACTCCCCTCCACAGCAAACCGTCCAGATTACCCCTCCCATCACACACACACCCACTCTGGTGACCCCAGCGGGAAGCTCTCACAGCAAGGATGTTCAGCCAAGCAGTGTCATTTCTTTACGCTCAGCCAATTTCTTACCACCATGCAGCTCCCGTTTGTCAAGCTAGCTAGCTAGACACACATCTCGTTTTTCATCCCATGGCTATTGACGCCGTTTGTAACGATGACGATGAAGCCGGCAAAACACGTCCGGTCTCTCCCCCGAGAACAAGTCTCAGTTTTCTTAGGCCTGTTGCGGTTCCCGTTACCGAGTCTGTCCAGACGCATGCAGATCCGCCCTCCCTACCCACTACTTGTTCCTTCGCTACGACCCCAGAGCATGCCGTCGTTGCCGGCTCATCCCAAGAACCCACAGAGCCTAGACGGGAGTCGAGTGGCACAAAACGCAAGCCAGGCGCCAGTACCATGCCACAGAAATGGCATCAGCGGAAGCTCAACTTTACACGGGAGCCCAGTCTAGACGACGAGGTGGCTGACAACGACGGAGACAACGAAGATGAGGAAGAAGATCCCTCAAACTCAGATAAAGATCCTGAGCTCTCGTTTATCAAAGCACACCGTCGCTTCAAAAACTCCTAGCAAGGTTTATTCCCTTGGCTTGTGTTGTCTCGCGCTGACGATGGGTTTCCTATTCTAACATGCAGCACTTGCATGGAGTTCGGCGCCGAGAACGCGAACACGACATACGGCAAGGGCGGTGCTGGTGGACGCGACATGCAGAAGCAGAGCATTCGAACGCATCAACGGTCTACAGCACATCTTGACGCGCATGGGGCAAAGAAGGCGACGGAGAGCCGGAAGTTGCGGCAAGCGATGCTGGACGAGTATGAGGGACTCGACAAGAAGACACTTTACCTTATCGTGGCATTAAGAACGGCGGTTTTCACGTGCCAATCCGAGGCACCAATCTCTTCCTACATCGGTTTCATCAAGTTCATGCTGGAGATGGGTTGCCCAAACCTCCTGATTGATCAGCGTGGAAGGTACTACTCAGAGTAAGAATCTACAATTTCTGTTTCCTTTTTATGTTATGTTTCTTAACACTTGTGTGGCTTCTGACGTATGCACCGTGTACATGTAGGTACGACTTTGGCGAGTTGGTCGAAGCCGCGTCCAAGTATCTACGTCAAGAGCAACTGCAGCACATCGCCCAGAGTCCCTACATCGGCATCCTGTTATATGAGAGTACCGATAGGGTGCGCAGGAAGCACCTTATCGTGTACGTCATGTTCCTGAAAGGCGATCAGGTCGTGACGGAGTTTCTCTCCCTGCTGACTGTCGAGAAGGCAGGCGCTGCACGTCTTCAAGACGTGCTGCTTACGCATCTGCACGCGATCGGCCTCGACTGCGCAAAAATTGTTGGGATAAGCACTGACGGAGCTTCCATCATGACCGGGGAGCACACTGGCCTTGTGGCACGGCTCCGCGCAAAGAACCCTTACCTCGTGTCATGTCATTGCATAGCCCATCGGTAGGAAAAGGTTTTTGCAACTTGAATGTCATCTGTAATGTGTAATGCATCAATTAACTCACTTATTATTGAGTTGGCTAACATGGTTGGTTTCCTTTCGCCGAGAGGAGCTTGCCACCAATGATGCTGCGACCAAGCTGACGGATATGGAAATCATTGACAAGGGAGTTCGGGCGGTGTCGACAATGTTGACGCAGAGCTCCAACCATCACAGGCGGTTCCGCCAACTTCAAGAAGTCGTATGCGAAACGAACCTCGAGCTATAGGGCATTCATGCCGTGCGTTGGCTATCATGGGGAGAGGCAATGAAGAGGTTCGCGAAGGTGCTTCCGGCGACTCTGCTCTTGCTGCACGGGAACAATCCTTAGATGTACGAGACCTGCACGTCGTTCAAGTTCCACTTTCTTGTCTACTTCCTTGCAGACTTGCTGGCGTTCCTTAACAAGTTGAACACCAAATTTCAGAAGCTTCAGGTAAGGATTGTATTTTGCAGGCGATCTTTGTTACGTGACTAAAAAATCCAACGTCTAACATTGTTTTGTGTCTTGTAAACCCTGGCAGGTGGACATTACCGTTGTCGCGAGTGAAGTTTCACGAGCGTGTCGCACCATCGAAGTCCGTTACATAGACTGCGAGGATTCTTTTGGCAACGGACAACCCCCCCTGCTGAATGAATTCTTGATGAAGCATGCAAATCCGCAGCAGCGAGAGGTAAAGGTGGTGGGTGTTGACAAGAATGGTGAGCTGGGTGACCACGAGTTCGTGCTGCACGAGCGCCCGATCAAAGGTAAAAAAAGTGGCCACAATTACTACTCGTGCAAGAAACTCTGCCAGGACTACGCACGTGAGGTGAAGGGTCGCCTTGAGTACCGGCTGGAGGATCTGGAACATTTGAATGGCGCCAAGATCTTCCGTCCAGCCATGTATCCGGATGACAAGAGTCACCGCATGCGCAAATGTCGAGAGTGGCTGGGCCAGCTCAACAAAATGTTTCGCCACGCACTTCCAAGTACAGTTTCATGATCGTAATTGAGTTGTGCTTGTCTATTGTGCGTTCATAAGTTGTCGTATTCATTTACAGCTGTTTGACCCCCCAACCAAACAGGTGTGCAGTTCAAGGAATGCGAGAGGGAGCTGGTACTGTTCCTGCACACCATGGAGAACAACCACGGGGCGTTGAACTTCTACAAATTGCTGACTCTGATGCTGCAGTCAACGGATTACGCGGGGGCATATCCGAACATGGTGTGTTTGTGCCAGGCGGTGGTAGTGCTCCCGTTGAGCACTGTTGAGTGCGAGCGCGGTTTCAACCAACAAAACCGCATCAAGAGCACCACACGTACCAGTATAGGAGATGCACGATTGGGGGATTTGATGACTTGTGTGCTTCTCCCATCTGCAGATGTGAAATGGACGAACGTTGCGACACTCTTTTATTCTCTTAAGAAGCGCCGCCCAGCTGGAGATTTCGTAAATGATGTTATGTAGGCATGTATGGTAGCCATAGGGTTAGGTTTAAGTAGGTAGGTATAGTATAACACCCTAGGAATCTAGTTTAGTACTTGTAATTTTAGGAGAAAAAAATGATTCTTACCGTCACACCGATAAGGAAAAGTAAACTAGCCCCCAACCCTTACCAGAAAAGGTGCATTCTGTGGCACACACAGACAGAAAAAGTACTTTAGAGACGGTGGCCTTACATGGAAGAGCACCCATAATCCTAACCAGAGCCCTACTAAGAACCGGAGATGCAGAGGGACTGGATGCAAAGTCGACTAAGGATGAAGTGCAGGCTGCCTTCGCGTCGCTGGCGAAAAAAAAGTCACCAGACAGTGATGACATGGCGAAGGAGTTCTTCGAGGCCAACTGGGACCTCCTGGGGAAGAGCTTCATGGCATTGGTCAAAGATTTCTCAACGATGGCGGAGCTCCCTGAGGCAGTAAAAGGCGCTGTGGCGATTCTCCTGCACAAAAAAAGAGACAAGGATCAGCTGGGGAATTATTGGCCGATTACGCTGCTGAACTTCACATACAAAATTCTGGCTAAAGTGATCGCGGAGCGGATGAAGAAGGTGCTGCACCAAGAGATCTCCCCGGATCAATACGGCTTCATCCCTGGGAGAAGGCTCACCGATGGGGTCGCGCTGGTTGCAGACATCATCGACGCAGCAAAGAATGAGTGAAGATCGGCTTTTGCTGCTCATTGATTTCCAAAAAGCCTTTAACTTGGTGTCGAGGGGCTTCATCTTCCAAGTGTTCAGGCGCATAGGATTCCCAGAGCGTTTTGTGTCATGGGTGGAAGGCCTGCACTCACACACCACAACGAAGATGCTGCTCATTGGCTGGCTAGGGGATGGCATTGAAGTGGTGTCGGGATTCCGCCAAGGTTGCCCACTGGCCCCGTACCTGTTCCTGTGCGCAGTGGAGCCGCTGGTGTAGGAGGTGGAGCGGAAAAAGCTGGGGCTCGAAATTGGTGGGGAGCGGCTGGCATATCTCGGATATACAGACGATACCACGCTGGCTCTGCAAGGAAAGCAGCAGATTGTTAGGGCGGAGGGCGTCCTGACGAAGTTCGTAAAAAAATCGGGGTTATGCATAATTGTGGAGAAAACAGTCGTCTTACCACTCGGTCGGAACCGTGGGTACAAGGCGACAGCGAGTAGTACCTTCAAGTGGGCTGCACCAGACGACGCGGAGAGGCTGCTGAGCGTGTGGGTAACCCCGGACAGAAGCGGACTCCCCACCTGGGAGAAGGGACTGGAGGAGATCGCAAAAAGGCTGGTGAAATGGAGGCAAAAATACCTCACATAAAAAGCAAGAGGAGCGGTGGCGAATGATTACATTCAACCAATCATAACCTTCCAGGCGCAAGTTTACCCGCCACCTGCAAAGGTATGGGGAGAGCTGGAGATAATGATTCACAACTTTGTCTCGGGAAACAAAGCAACATCGACGCGGGGCTTCTTCCTCTGGAGCAAGGAGTTGTTGTATACCCCCCGGAGCGAAGGCGGCCTGGGAGTAAGGGACCCAAGCATCACCCTCGCATGTCTGGCCGTGAGGAGGATCGGGCTGATGATGTCAGAGACGAATCAGCTGAAACGAAAACTGATGATTCAAGCGGCAGATCTTCTGTTGGGGTTGGACACCTTCATGTCGCACGACCGCCTCCTGTGACATTGGGAAGGGAGAAGTCAGAGGTGGAAGCAGACTTGTGAGACCTTTATGAAATCGCCGCTATGCATCAAAACGGTTAACGTGACGCGGGAAGCAATCGCGGAGGAGAGGCTGGTGTTCAACAGAGCGATTATGGTTGGAGTAGCCACGCCCGTGGGAGGACAAAAAGATGCCGAACCACTCTGGAATTTCGGCTGGGGGATATGGTGAAGCGACTGCAGGATGGTAGCTGGTCGCTGAAAACCATGGCGGAGCTCAAAGCAAGGCTGGGAGGTAAAGGGCCAGCTAGACTTGCGTTAAAGGGTTTCACAGCCGCGCCTGAGGAATGGAGGTCCTATTTGCTGGCTTAGTCCCGGGGGATTGGAGAAGACTCCCGCAGCTGCCAATCTTGAGAGACGGGGGGGTAGATCCGCTCAAGGAGATGAGGAGTCACTGGAAGGGGGTGCGCGGGCAATCGCACAGGATGTTGAGATGGGCCGGCAAGTGGAAAGGCTCAATAAACTGGAAGCTGATCACGGGCATCAGAGAATCTCTCGCCACACCAAATCGACCAAGAGACATGCTGACATGTGTGTACAATTTCAGCCTACAAGTGGGAAAGAGGTTGGCTTTCTTGCAGACAAACCAATGTGCCCACACTGTGGAGATGAGGAGACACTGGAGCATTGTCTCTTCACCTGCCCGAGAATTCAGACAGTGGTGTCAGCGCTGAAGAAATCACTCCGCCTCTCAACCCGCTCCGCGAAACAGAGTCCCTGGGGGATCTGCTGTTCCGCAAGGCCGGTTCGAGCACAGCCTTTCCAGAGGCAACATTGATCGCAATCATGCTGCACCAACTCTGGCTGGAGAGATGTGAGGCGGTCTTCCGGGGGAAAAGATTTCGCGCACGGAGGGTGCTGAGGAGGATTATTTTTGCCTTCCGTCAGCATGCACGAGTCTACGTGAAGGCTCGCCTCTCCATGTGGCAAAAAAGGAAGAACACGGCGCGAGCTGGCAAGTTCCAAAAGGAATTACTAGAGGAACACCGTCTACTGAGCAGGATAAGGAGAGCTGAGGACAAGAAGTGGACCTGAACAAGATCCTTCGAGTCCATCTGGTCCAATCCTAGGACAGTTTACAACCCACCGTAGACACCTACCGGGGTAGTCGGCCATGCCCTTGCTTGAAGCGGTTACGACAAATATTGTTTGTATGCATCAGCTACACCATGGATACTTACAACTCAAAAAAAAAAAAAAAAAAAAACCACCAGCTCCAGCATCTCCAGCAACTCCAGTACCGCCAGCACATCCAGTACCTCTAGCAGCAGCACCACCACCTGCTCCGGCAGCTCCAGTACCTCCAGCACGAGCACATCCAGAACCAGCAGCTGCAGCACCTCCAGCAGCAGAAGCACCACCACCAGCTTTAGCAGCTCCAGTACCTCCAGCTGCAAGCCCTCCGGCTCGAACAGCGCCACTCCGAAGGCTCCATCGCCGAGCAAACCACTCGCGCAGCTGCGGTGGAGAGAGAGGCTCCCGCCGTGACAAGGTACCCGGAGGACCTCCTGTAGACAAAGTACCTCCTGGCTCAAGACGCTCAGGCTCAGCACCCCCAAGCTCAGCACCCACAAGCTCAGCACCCCTAGGCTCCGCACACTCAGGCTCAACACCCCCAGGCTCCGCACCCTCAGACTCAGCAACCCCAGGCTCAGTACCCCTAGGCTCCGCACGCTCAGGCTAAGCACCCCCAGGCCCCGCACCCGCCGGCTCAGCACCCCCAGACGTAGTACCCCTAGCAGCACCAGAGTCAACAACTACCTTGACAGGGTATACCTGGGACACCCCTGAGGGAGCAGGACCTTGAGGGGGGAGGGGGTCTGCCGGAGGAGGACCTGGTCCGAGGAAGAGCGGCGAGGGAGGGAGAGGGGCAGTGCGGTAGGGAAAGAGACGGTAAAAGGGAACCGACTCGTCAAACGTGACGTCCTGAGAGGGCAGGACACGGCGCGAGGTGGGGTGGTAAAACTGCCAGCCAGGCGCTTCAGGGGGAAAGCCAAGGAAGACGGAAGGAATGGCACGAGAGGAGAGCTTGTCCGCGGAGGTATCACAGACAAAGGCACGAGAGCCCCAGACCCGGAACACCTGCGCATTGCCAACCTATCCCGTCCAACGCAGTGTTGGCGAGGTCTCCGGCAAGGGGACACGGGGCCAGAGGTTGAGCTGATGCGCAGCGTACCGGACCGCAAACGGCCACAGAAAATGGGGGGCAGCCGCATGAATCATGGAGGTACGAGTGACCTTCATGACTAAGCCAATGCGGCGCTTAGCAACCCCATTCTGCTGCGGAGAGCCTGGAAGCGTGAACGACTGGGTGATGCCCTCCCCATGACAAAAGTCCCGCAAGAGGTCGGAGGCAAACTCACCACCTCTGTCAGAGTGCAGACGTAGGACTAGAAGGTCCGTGTGAAACCGCTCGCGGAGCTGCAGACGGACAGCTCGGATCCTAGGAATCAAAACATTAGGGATCCCCCCTTGCTGCGCAAGGGGAAGACCGTAGTGTAACGCGAGTAGTCGTCAACAACCAGTAGGTCGTAGCGCTCGCGGCCCTGTCCACGAACGCAGGCTAGGCCCCAGACGTCCATGTGGAGAGTCTGCAGGGGAGCAGTCGTCGGGGGAAACGAGGAGGAGTGAGGAGCGGCGCGCTGCCACCCCTGAACACAGGGAAGGCAGGGAGGGGCAAGCAAGGGTGGGAGGGGAGGCAGAGACAAGGAGACGGGAGTCCATGCCATGGAGGCATGGAAGAGAGGGGTGACCAAGGCGGTAATGCCAAAGGAGAGTCTGGTGCGTCAGGGCGTGACACGAGCAGGGGGCCGCAAGCTGACCTGACGCGGACGCAGAAGCAGCCACCTAAGGAGGCTCAGTAGTTAGTGTGTAGAGACTTGACCCAGGCCGACGTGTGAACGTGGCCAGGTGACGGCCAGTCCAGGAGCACGTGCAGATCGACACACGCTGTCCGCCAGGAGTAAAGGTATCAACCCATTCATCCTGAAGGGCAGCGTTACTCACCAAGTTCGTAGAGAACGAGGGGAGGTGAAAACCTGACAGTGAGCCAGACGGGACCGCCGGACACGGGAGAACAGTGGAGGAACGTGCAAGAGCCGGGCCCCCAAAGGGGTCAGCCAGAGAGATTGCAACCGGTGTTGCGAGTGGTGTGACTGGGGTGCTGTCATAAAAGAAGCAGCGGGAAGCACCTGAGTCAAGCGTAAAGGTGTGCAAGGCCTCAACAGGCGCAGTTTCAAAGAGAGCAGACTCACTAGCACCTAGAGCAGCAGCCTCTATATCTGGGTCGGGTGGCATACACAGATAACACTCACCCTCAGCACCAATAGTCAATGCATACATGGGAGCAAAGATAGCATCATAATCAAGAGCAAAGATATCCACACCCTGCCTAAGCAGCTCTGCCCAGCGGGGGAGCTCAGTCGCGTCTGGAAACTCTGCGTGAAAGGCGTCGTCAAGACGGGAGAAGCAGTGGTACTGGGTGTGAGGCTTTCCGCATGTCTGACTAGTGCGGCCACCTGTGCGAATGACATACGGGCAGCGAACACTACCCCCAGACGCCCCACGCGGAGCAAACCACTCACAAAGCTGCTGGGGCGAAGGGGTCTGGCTCGGACGCTGCTCCTGCTGCCGCTGGCCACCGCCAGAACCTCCCCTCTAAACAACTCCACCCTGACCGCCACCACTGCTCCTACCACCACTCCCACTGCCGCCACCACTACCGCCGCTGCCACCCCCACTGCCGCCACCACCGCCGCCACCACCGCCTCCACTCCCACCACCACCCCCACCGCCAACACCGCCACCCCCACCGCCTCCACCGCCCCCAACGCCGCCTCCACCGCTGCCACCCCTGCCACCCTAGCCTCCCGTGCCCCTGCCGCTTCGGCGTCTCCCACTAGGAGCAGACGCAGCCCCGACCTCCTCAGCATGAAGGAATTCAACAGCAGCAGCAGAAGCGACAGAGGGGACAAGGGGGAACACCCCTCAAAGAAGGGAGGGCAAGGAGTGCCACGAGAAGCGCCTACAGCGACTATGCTAGTCTCAGCTGCAAGGAGGTGCTTCTCGAGCAGGTCGATAGTGAGGTCTGTGGGGTCATGAGTGAGAAGAAGGTCCCTGACTGTGCTGAGAGAGTCAAGGAGGCGGGTTACGATGTAGTAGAGCGTGATGTACATGGGAGGAGGGTTCTTGGCTAGAAACTTGGCAGGAAGCGCGGCACGGTAGCGAGTGCTACTAGTGCGAAGGTGAGTGACGAGGTCGGCAACTGTGGCAAAGGCGGACAGATCGGGGAACATCTAGGGCAGTATAAGGCAGCCTAGAGCAGCAATGGCCATGGAGGAGTAACGAGCAACTACAGCATCGTACAGGGCTTTAGCAGTCTTGTGCTGGCCAAAGTGAGCGCGCTCGGCTAACGGCAGGTGGTTGCGAACGGCTAGGCGAGCAGCAGCGTCACGGGTAAGCCACTGTGAGCGATTCGCACTATTAGCAGTGTCGAGAGGGGCGAGAGAGGCGCCAGACATGAGGTCAAAAAACGAGACACCGTCCTTAGAATCGCTCAGTAAGTACAGCTGCAGATCATCTAGCCACGCGTCGAACTGTATCAGACAGCCCTCTGCATCAAACGAGAGTACCCTAAGAGTAGCCATCGCGGGCGAAGCAGTTGGGCGTGCTAGCAACAGGGCATGACGCAGGCAGGGCAAATCAGTGCGGCGGCCAGCAGGGCGGCGCACAGGTGGATTAGGGCAGGGCGGCTTGGCGTCGAGTGGCGCGCGGGCAAGGCCGGCCAGGGCGTGCGGCAACGAGGCGCGCGGGCAGGGCTGCGGCGCAGCGGCGCGCGGGCAGGGCTGGCGTGCGCGAGCAGTGCGACGCAGGGCAGGGCGTGTGCGGGGCAGCATGATGCAAGGCAAGACAGGGCAGCGCGGCGCTAACAAGGCGGCGCGACGTGTGGGGTAGCGCGATTCGGTGGGCCCTAAAAAAAAACTGGTCCTCGGAGAGGACCTGCTCTGACACCATGCCAGAATAACGAGGCAAGAATGAATGGAGTAGCAGCAGGATGGGTACAAATATTAACCCTAAATTGTGTTGTACCCCATATTGGCTACCCCACTACACCCTACACAAAATGCAACATATAAGTTTGAAAGTAACCTACAAAGGTTAAAGCCCGAGTTTAGAATGGTAGATTTTCAAAAATACTGGACTTGAAAAGTTGTAAGCGAGCTTTAGCGAGAGACATTTCGTGAATTCTGGCTAGGCGAATGCAAAAACATTCCACGAGAACATTCTCTGCTCGCTACAGCGAACACTGCGCAGGAAACACTGCGCTCGCCATAGTGAACAGTGCGCTCGCCACAAAAAACACTGTGCTTGCAACAAGAAACGCTGCGCTCGCCAACACGAAACTCTCCAGAAAAAAAAGTGCACTAGTAACACAAGATTAGGACTGAGTAAATTAGAACACAAGATTACACGAAATACATACGTAGTCAAATGAGCAATAGTCTACGACATTATTGGCTACAACTAACACACACAGATCACGAGCTTCTGCGAGTCAACATGAGAAAGTCAACACAACACCGATTTTCTTTGTCTTGATCGTATCATTTCCCTTTGAGTAGGGAGAGGACGGCAAGCAGTGCAAGGAGAAAAGGAACGCAGAGGAGAGATGGGTTGCAACACAGGATTTGCAAAAGAAACCGGGGCAAGGCATGATCATGGGAAGATGGAGGCAAGAGGAAGGACAGGGGGGGGGGGGGGGGGGGACCGGACAAACAAGGAGAGTTGGGGAGGGGCAGTGAGTGAAAGGAGAGGGTTTAGGATAGGAAAGGGGAGGGACGAGAGTGTGGTAAGTTGGAGGGTAGGCAGACCGTGGGGAGGAGAGCTAAAGGGAGAGGAGGGGGATAGGCCCATCATCGCTGAGGCGAAAGGGTGGGGGTTGAGAGGGAAAGGATGAAAGTGCAGAGATGGACGGAGAGGGATTGATAGGTAAGGGAGGTGAGGGGTGGAGAAGGACGTGTGGAGATTGGCCGAGAGCGAAAAGAGGAGATGGGCCGAGAGGAAAAGGGTTTGACGGTAGCTGAGAGGGAATGGAGGAAAGGGGTTGATACAAATACGAGAGGGCAGAGAGGGGAGGGAGGAGAGGAGAGGAGGGGCTGCGATGAGTCGGGAGGATCTTGCGTGAGAGGGATTGGAGGAGATGGGCGGACGGGAAATGGGAGAGGAAGTGACAGAAGAGAGGGAGGAGCACCCCGGATACGGAAATGGGGCATCCGTGATCGCCTCAGCGTAAGAGCGCGGGGTCGGGATGTCTGGAGCATCCGCGTCTCCCTCAGGGGCAAGCAGCATGGACACGAGATGAGGCGCAGCGGCTGCAAGAAACTCAAGGTCCTCCTGCCTGTCCTCGAGGACGTCCGTGCTAAGAGCACACTCACCCCCGAAGGACGGAGGACAGACAGACTAAGACTCAGCAACAAGACTAGTGGCGTAGTCTAGACGACAGGCAGCAGCAAATTCAACAAGCTCAGCGACTAAGGCAGGCGCAGCAGCAGACTCAAACGACGGGTCAGTGACAACTGTGGCTAGCAGACGTGGAACAGTAGGGTGGGCAGCACGGGTGCGGTCAGACTCAGGCTTAGGAACGATAGGCAGAGAAGACGCAGGAGGGGACGGCAGGGGAACACGCTGCGGAAGAGAAGAAGGACGATGGACGACGAGGTCGGTGCCGGAGACAGCCGGCTGACGCGAGGGACACGACGACCGGAACGACCAGAACGGACAGGCGAGATAGGACGCCACGCAGGCTCACGACACTCAGTAAGACCCCCTGTCTGCTTAGTGTAAGGAGAAGGAGCAGGCAGTGGTGAGCCAGGCTGTAATGGAAGACCAGTAGACGAAGGGTGACTAAGAACCTGGCGAAGCACAGAGTCAGGCGGTGGCTGGGACGATGGAGACGGAGGAACAAAGAACAGGCGCGGCTGTGGAGCGCCACCAGCACCAGCAGCTCCAGTACCCCCAGCAGCTTCAGCACCTCCAGCAGCTCCATAACCCTCAGCGCCAGCTCCTCCAGGACCAGCTCCACCAGCAGCAGCACCCCCAGATTCGGCACCTCCAGTCCCAGGGTCTCCAGCCTCAGTGTCTCCAGCAGCAGAACCCCCAGACCAAGTGTCTCCAGTAGCAGCACCCTCAGGATCAGCACCTCCAGCCCTAGTAGGTTTAGTACTCCCAGTACGAGTACCTCCGGGACCAGGACCAGCTCCAGCGCCACCAGCGCCAGCACCTCCAGCGCCACCAACGCAAGCACCTCCAGCAACTCCAGAACCTCCAGCGCCAGCACCCTCAGCAGCTCCAGAACCTCTAGCAGAGACAACTCCAGTAGCAGAGTCACCAGCTCCAGCGCCTCCCGCGGCAGGGCCCCTAGCTCCAGCAGCGCGACCCTGACGGCCAACGTACCACTCACGCAGCTGCTGTGGGGAGAGAGGGAGTCGACGACGAGAGTGGAGCGGCGAGGCACCAGCGGATCGACTACGAAGACGGCCGCTCCAAGGTGACTGCTCACCAGACGCCTCAGCGCCTCCAGGTGCAGCACCCCCAGACTCCTCACACTCAGGCTCAGCACCTCCAGGCTCCGCACCCCCAGGCTCTGCACCCCCAGGCTTCGCACCCCCAGGCTCAGCACCCCCTAGCTTAGCACCCCCAGAAGCAGCACCCCGAGCAGGACCACTCTCAGCAGGACCTGAGTCACCAGAGACCTTAACCGGCGCAGTCAGAGGAGGAGGGTCTACCTGAGACACACCTGAAGGAGCAGGACCAAGAGCGGGGAGGGGATCTACCTGGGGAGCACTTGGAGCGAGGAAGAGCGGCGGGGGGGGGAGAGGGGCAGTGCGGTAGGGGAAGAAACGGTAAAAGGGAGCCGACTCGTCGAACGTGACGTCCTGAGAGGGGAAGACACGGCGCGAGGTGGGGTGGTAAAATTGCCAACCAGCCGTGTCAGAGACAAAGCCAAGGAAGACACAGGGAACAGCGCGGGCGGAGAGCTTGTCCGCGGTGGTATCGCGGACAAAGGCACGAGCACCCCAGACCCAGAAACGCGACACATCGCCAACCTTCCCCGTCCACAGCAGTGTGGGCGAGGTCTCCGGCAAGGAGACACGGGGCCAGAGGTTGAGCTGATGCGCGGCGTACAGGACTGCAAACGGCCACAGAAAATGGGGGGCAGCCGCATGGATCATGGAGGTACGAGCGACCTCCATGACTAAGCCAATGCGGCGCTCAGCAACCCCATTCTGCTGCGGAGAGGCCGGAAGCGTGAACGTCTGGCGGATGCCGTGCTCCGCACAGAAGGCTGCCAAGAGGTCTGAGGAGAACTCACCACCTTTGTCAAAGTGCAAACGCAGGACCGAAAAGTCCGTCGCGAACTGCTCGCGGAGCTGGAGACAAACAACGCGGATCCAAAGGATCAAACCATCAGGGACCTTCCCCTTGCGCTGCAAGGGGAAGACCGTGGTGTAACGCGTGTAGTCGTCGACGACCAGCAGGAAGTACCGCTCGTGGCCCTGTCCACGGACACCGGCTGGGCCCCACACGTCCAGGTGGAGAGTCTGCAGGGGAGCCTCGGTGGGAGGGAACGAGGAGGAGTGAGGAGCGACGCGCTGCCGCCCCTCGACACAGGGAAGACAGGGAGGAGCAGGCGAGGGTGGGAGGGGAGGGAGAACCCTGGGAAGACCAGAGACAAGGACACGGCGGTGCATGCTACGAAGGCGCTGCACCGAGGGGTGACCAAGACGGTGGTGCCAAAGGAGGGTCTGGTGCGACAAAGCGCGACACGAGCAGGGGGCCGCTAGCTGACTTGACGCAGACGCAAACGCAGCGACCCGAAGGAACATAGTAGTCGGTGTGTACAAACTCGAGCCAGGCGCACGGCTAAACGTGGCCAGGTGCCGGCCCGTCCGGGAGCACGTACAGTGGGTCACGCGCTGACCTCCAGGAGTGAACTAGTCAACCCAGTGGTCGTGGAGTTCAGCACCACTCACCAAGTTCGTAGAGAACGAGGGGAGGTGAAGACCTAACAAGGAGCCAGACGGGACCACCAGACACGGCAGGACCGTGGACGAGTGCGCAAGGACTGGACCCCCAGAGGGGTCTGCCAGGGAGACTGGAACCGGTCGGCTGAGCTGCGTGAGGGTGGTGCAGTCGCAAAAGAAGGAGCGGGAAGCACCTGAGTCAAGTGTGAACGTGTACAAGGCCTCAGCAGGCGTAGTACCAGAGAGCGCAGACTCACCAGCACCTGGAGCAGCAGCCTCATCGGCACCCAGAGCAGGAGACGCACTAGCACCTAGAGCAGCAGCCTTACCAGCACCTAGAGCAGGAGACGCACGAGCACCTAGAGCAGTAACCTCACCAGTTCCGAGAGCAGCAGGCTCTATACCTGGGTCAGGCGGTACGCACAGGTAACAGGCACGGTCAGCACTAGTAGGCAATGCATACATAGCAGTGAGAATAGCATCATAGTGAAGAACAAATATATCTACCCTCTGCCCAAGCAGCTCCACCCAGTCGGAGAGCTCAGCCTCGTCGCCAAACTCGGTACGCCAGGCGTCGCTCAGATGGGCGAAGCAGCGGGACTGTGTGTGACTAAGCGTCCCGCAAGCCTGACCAGTCTGATCTTCTATGCGAATGACGTACGGGCAGCGAACGGTACTCAAAGACCCTCTACTCTGAGCGTACCACTCACGAAGCTGCTGGGGCGTAAGTGTCCCACGCGGACGCCGCTGCAGCTGCAGCTGGCCACTGCCAGACGCTCTCGACTGGCCAGCTCTAGGGCGACAGCCACGACGGCTGCCGCCACAACCCCAACTAGCGTACCACTCACGAAGCTGCTGGGGCGTCAGAGACTCGTGGTGATGTCGCTGGAGCTGCATCTGGCCACTACCAGTAGCAGCAGTTGCAGTGGTAGTGGCAGTAGTAGCAGCAGCAGCGCGGGCAGGGCAGGCGCGGCAAGCAGGTAGGCAGACAGGCAGGCAGGCTGGCTGGCAGGCAGGCAGGCAGGCTGGCAGGCAGGCAGTGCGCTAAGAAGGCAGGTGCTCACCAGTAGCGGGAAGAGCAGGCGCTTGCCGGGCGAGCAGGGCCGGCGCTCGGCTGGCGGCAGCACGGGGTCCAGAGGCGGCGTCGCGGGTCCAGGAGCGGCTGCACGGAGTCCAGGGGCGGCTGCTTCAGGGGCCAGGGGCGGCTGCTCTGGGCCCAGGGGCGGTTGCTCGAGGGTCCAGGGGCGGCTGCTGCAGGGGCCAGGGGCGGCTGCTCAGGGTCCAGGGGCAGCTGCTCGAGGGTCCAGGGGCGGCTGCACCAGGGGCGGCTGCTGTAGGGGCCAGGGGCGGCTGCTGAGGGTCCAAGGGCAGTTGCTCGAGGGTCCAGGGGCGGCTGCTTCAGGGGCCAGGGGCGGCTGCTCTAGGTCCAGGGGCGGCTGCTCGAGGGTCAAGGGGCGGCTGCACCAGGGGCGGCTGCTGCAGGGGTCAGGGGCGGCTGCTCTGGGTCCAGGGGCGGCTGCTCGAGGGTCCAAGGGCGGGTGCACCAGGGGCGGCTACTGTAGGAGCCAGGGGCGGCTGCTCCAGGGGCGGCGTTGGGGCAGGGCGGGGCCGCATCGGCTGTCAGAGCGCGGCACGAGGGCCGTAGGGGTGCGCGAGGGCGGGGCCGAGCCGCGCGCTGCCAAAAAGGGGCGGCGCGGCGGGCAGGGAAGGGCGGCTTGCGGGCCCTACAGGTGCGCGACGGGCCAGGCAAAGTCGCGCGCTGCCAGCAGGGCAGCGCGACTGGCTCCCATGGGCGGCGCGAAGGCCTTAAGGCGATGCGACGGGCGGGGCCAGGCCCTAGGGCGGCGTGACGAGAAAATAAGACAAAATTAAACGCGCGTCGCGCGGCTAGCAGGGCGGCGCGGCGGGTGGAGCAGCTCGACAGGCAGGGGAAACCCTAAAACATGAGAGTTAACCGTGGGCCCACTAGGAAATTTGGTCCTAAGACCTAAGTGCTCTTAATACCATGTTAGAGTAGGTTGGTAGCAGGCCCTACGATATCAGGAATTTTACCCTGAAATTCCTGATTTTCAGGGTTTTTTTTTTACCTACCTTGAAAATCCAGTGTTCAGCTTTACCTAGGGCTGATTTTTCAGCCTTTACATGCCACATGACTCTGAACTTTCAGCAATTTTTTTGAAGTGACACTGATGCCTTTACGTCGTAACGAGTTTGACCCTGAAAGCGAATCCTACTAGGTACGAGTGTACTTGACCGGAAGTACTGGGAAAATCAGATTCCCGCGGTGTCAGTAGGGCCTGTCGTTGACTATCGGACAATTTTGCCTACACTGATGGCCCCTTAGTTGGCGCGCCTGGTCCGTTCATTGGCCACATTTGCAACATTAAGTGACTTGACCAATTACAAGGTTGCAGCACAGAGATGCTGGCAGGCTGCGCTGCGATGCGAGGGATTCTGGCGGTCTAGGTCGTGCTGGCAAGCACTGATGCATCCACGCCCCCCAGCCGTGCTACCTGCCATCCAGCCTCACATCCCGTTCTGCTGTTTGCTTCCTTCCTAGTGTTTTTACTACTAGTAAAATAAAGACTACCGTACTAGTATCAGCCTTTTTCTGTAGGGAACACTGATGCATCAGACTTTTATTTTCAAGTAACACTGAGCTTTCAGGCTTTTTTTTTTAGGCGACCCTGACGATCAGGGTCTAGGGGCAGAGGGACCCTGATACGGTACCCTTACGTGCCTAAAAGTGAATCTGAGGGCCTGGTTGGTAGGGATGATGTGCACTATGGAGAGAATTGGTACAAGGAGAAAACCCTAAGGGGTTATACACCACAGTATCTACCCCACTACAGCCTACCCACAAATATAATTTATACGCATACGTTTGACAGAGGGGAGAGGCGGAAAAGGGATGGATGGAAGTTGGAAAGAGGGAACAGAAGAGGGGGGACAGAGGGACGGGAGACTGGAAAAGGGGGGGGGCTTGGAGGGTCGGAAACAGCAAGATGGGAAGGGGAAAGCCGCGTAAAGAAAAGTGAATGCTGCGCGTAGGGCACGGGGAAATGGGGAACCTGTGCTTAGGGAAGTGGGGAAGCTGCGCATAGAGAAGCTGAGGAATTGCACGTAGGGAAGAGGGGAAACTGTGAGTAGGGTGGGGGGGGGACTGCGAGTAGGGAAGGGGGAGGAACTGCGCGTAGGAAAAGGGGAGAGGCGAAGAGGGAAGGAAGGCGAGAGGCGGAGGGACAGAAGGGAAGAGAGCAACGGGAGCGACGTTGGCGGCGGGAGGGACGGAAGGGGGGCGAGTGAGGCGGGAGGGAAGAAAGGTCTCTTCAGTCCTCCTCCCTACTCTTCGGAGAATGGTCAGAGGGAAGGAAGGAGAGAAGCACGGAGAGGAAGGAGAGGGGCTGAATGGGAAGGGGGAGTAGTGCGTAGGGAAGGGGGAGCAGCGCGTAGGGAAGGCGGAGCAGCGCGTAAGGAAGGGGGAGCAGCGCGTAGGGAAGGGGGAGTAGCGGGTAGGGAAGGGAGAGTAGCGCGTAGGGAAGGGGGAGCATCCAACTCCGCGGCCTGCTGGAGAGGGGAGAGAGGAGGAACGGGTGGAAAATGGGGAGGGAGGAGGAACGGGGGGAAGAGGGAGTGAAGGCGAGAGGGAGAGGCGAGAGATGGAAAGGAGGGAGGGGGCAAAGAGGCAAGGGAGGAGAGGAGAGGAGAGGGACTGGAGGAGAGGGGCGAGAGGGACATGTGTGATTGAGTCGTGTATGGCGCGTGTGGGTGACATGTGTCTGCGACGTGTGCGGATGACGGGAGTGAGAGCGCGACGGGAGTGAAGGCGCGATGGGTTTGACGGCGCGACGGGAGTGACGGCGGAACGGGAGTGAGTGTGTGAGCGACGGGATTGAGTGTGAGAGCGGCGGGATTGAGTGTGCGAGCGACGGGATTGAGTGTGTGAGCGACGAGATTGAGTGTGCGAGACGGGATTAAGTGTGTGAGCGACGAGATAGAGTGTGCGAGACGTGATTAAGTGTGCGAGCGACGGGATTGAGTGTGCGAGCGACGGGATTGAGTGTGTGAGCGACGAAATTGACCGTCGAGGTGTCATAGCCGATTTCGCTATTGGCTATGCGGGTGTCGGCTAACGCGATATAACCGTCAGTAGCGACGAGTGATTCTTACTAGGGCGATCAATCGAGGCGTCATTCTGTATTTTCTGTTGGCTACCAGATCGTACTTGTTATGCGCGGGAAAGTCGACGGGAAGGGCCGTCATTATGTGTTACTAAAGTCTTAGCATAGTACGGAGATGGGCGTAACTATGCTTGGATAACGACGAGAACTAGGGCTATGGAGCCCACTATCTTACGAGTCAAGAAAGGTATTCTCGAGTTTCAAGTTCTGAAAGTGTGAACAGTTATACTTGTTCTTGTTTGTTTCTGGCGAGGCTCGTCGCTGTTTTTGCTGTTGACCATTTGGCCAATCACCTTCTGGCCCACCAAATCCCTTCTCGGTGGGTTGCGAGGGAGAAGCTTTCTCAACATGGTTACCCTATTCTTGACGAAATCAAGTTCAAGAAAATGAAGTTGAGCCCTTACCATTCTAGACTCGGGCTTTAAGCGCGACTCGGGATTTACTGTTTAAAGTTTAACCTAGATAGTCGAACACTTGTGTGCCTTGTGATACATGTGAAGCGAGGAACAACAGCTCGAGCTAAATGAATCTATATAGTCCTAGGTCGACCTAGGTTCAAATGGTAGAAGTTCAACAAAAAAAAAACAAGAGGCGACGAATTCGTCTTAGGGTTGCGAAGCGTTTTGCGTAATTATATAAATTTGTACAACTTCTAATTCTGTACATAATGCTGTAATATGACACTAAGTGGTACTTCCTCTCACCAGGAAAAAGGCAAAGTGCAGCGCGAACGAGTTTCGAACCAAAGACCTTCCGATTCCACTACATGCCTTGAACCACTGCTACAGCACAGATATTTGTTTTGAATAGCTAAATTATTTAGACATAAACAATTGCGACGAATCTGAGACTACCTTAGGGTTTGTTCGCCCTTTTTTTCTCCCGCTTCTCCTCGCTCGTCACGCTCTACCAACTTCTCCACCTACTCTAACTGCAACTTAGGTAAGAAGATCCCTCAACTTTAACTCCAACTAAATTAGATGCCTATTAGATAGACTAACATTTAGTCATTCCGTATCCTAGCCGTGTAAATGGATGAGTATTAGCGAGACTTAGTTGTTTAAACTTAGGTTCTCGGCCCTTTGTAAAGATTTCAGGTTCTCCTTCCTGCATAAGCTTGCATCTGTTTCTTCTATTCTTCATCCTTAAACTTTTCCTCTCGTCGGTTGCCTTTTCTTCATATTTGCATGTTTTAGTTCATTTTTTTCTCAACCTCGTCTTAGGTTGTACATAAAGATTGTAATAGGTTGCATGTTCAGTCCATTTCGTTCTCTCTCGCTCGTTCTCTCTCTCCCGTTCTCTCTCTCCCGTTCTCTCTCTCCCGTTCTCTCTCTCCCGTTCTCTCTCGCTCGTTCTCTCTCTCCCATTCTCTCTCCCGTTCTCTCTCGCTCGTTCTCTCTCTCCCGTTCTCTCTCTCCCGTTCTCTCTCTCCCGTTCTCTCTCTCCCGTTCTCTCTCTATCGTTTTCTCTCTCTCGTTCTCTCTCTCGTTCTCTTTCTCGTTCTCTCTCGTTTTCTTTCTCTCTCGTTCTCTCTCTCTCTCTCTCTCTCTCTCTCTCTCTCTCTCTCTCTCTCTCTCTCTCTCTCTCTCTCTCTCTCTCTCTCTCTCTCTCTCTCTCTCTCGTTCTCTCTCTCTCTCTTTCTTTCTCTCTCTCTCTCTCTCTCTCTCTCTCTCTCTCTCTCTCTCTCTCTCTCTCTCTCTCTCTCTCTCTCTCTCTCTCTCTCTCTCTCTCTCGTTCTCTCTCTCTCTCTTTCTTTCTCTCTCTCTCTCTCTCTCTCTCTCTCTCTCTCTCTCTCTCTCTCTCTCTCTCTCTCTCTCTCTCTCTCTCTCTCTCTCTCTCTCTCTCTCTCTCTCTTCGTTCTCCCTCTCTCTTGTTCCCTCTCTCTCGTTCTCTCTCTCGTTCTCTCTCTCGTTCTCTCTCTCGTTCTCTCTCTCTCTCTCTCTCTCTCTCTCTCTCTCTCTCTCTCTCTCTCTCTCTCTCTCTCTCTCTCTCTCTCTCTCTCTCGTTCCGTCTCTGTCGTTCTCTCGTTCTCTTTTGTCAAATCTCTCGTTCGTTCTCTCTCGTTCGTCCACTCTCTCGTTCTCGCTCTCTCGTCCTCTCTCTCTCTCTCTCTCTCTCTCTCTCTCTCTCTCTCTCTCTCTCTCTCTCTCTCTCTCTCTCTCTCTCTCTCTCTCTCTCTCTCGCTCTCGCTCTCGCTCTCGGTCTCCGTTGTTCTCGCTCAACGTATTTGTTATATTCTCTTCGTTCGTTTACTGTCTGGTCATGTGTTTTTCCCTTTGTTCTCGTTCTTTACTTTCGTTTTATGCCTTAGTACATTTTCTCCTTGTTATTTGTCAGCTCTAACCCTTCAATGCTCATGGCGTTTTTCTTGGCCCTTGTATTGTTTCATTTGTTTCTTCATTATTCCTTTTTCTTGTAATTTCATTATGCCTTGTTATTTCCCATTTGCCTTCCCTTCCTCAACCCAGCTTTGTCTTACTTTTCAGGCAGTCGAGCTCAATATGAGAAGTAGACTGATATTGCTTGTGACTTACAGTATAGGATACATAATGTCTTGGTGATTTAGGTTTCTATTTCATATGCGGTTAATATGCTTTGTCAGTTGGCTTCGTGCGTGCGTGTCTGTGTGAATGTGTATGATCATGTGTATGCGTTGTGTTGTGTGCGTATGCGTTTTCATTCATGTTTCCATTGCATTAATAACACATGTCTATGGGGTTTAAAAATTGGGATCAAACTATCATTTCCGAGAAGGTTCTTTGCGCACTCAGTGAGTGTGTCCATTCGAACTGGATTTGATGGAATTGACCTGTTTATTATATCACACAGATTGTGTTGTTTCATGTAACAGTTGGATGATTCAGAAATTATGCTATTGAGCTCCCCCCCATGCTAGGCAGGGGATGCGGTAGCATAGGGTCTGCGTCAATTAACTGTTACGCACTTCCATCATGCTGTGCATTTATTTCATTACGGTACCGGTAGTACCGTATATGCATTATACTTATGCATTTGCATTTACTTCATCTACTTATAACAACAGCAGACATATGCATCACGGAATAAACAGTTATGCATTCACAGTACATCATTTTGGCAACTCATGAAATATAGGTTCAGTCAAAGTAAACTAGGAAATGAGAAAGAATGTGGTTCAGCACGTGGTAAATTGACGCGGCAGATACATAGCAGTCAGTCATTTAGCTAGTACCGTTCACTATATTTTTTCCCTCTATTTTTTAAAGGTATTGAGGATTGAAAAAAAAAATTGTACATAACGATTGTAATAGGTTGCTTCGCAACCCAAAAAAAAAAACAAGTCTTGCAAAACACTATATTGAGAAAGCTTGCTTTCTTTTTCTTATCAATTGGCATCGTTCTCATTACAAATGGCTTATTACAACATTTGCATCAACGTTGAGCACAAGCTGGTGCAATCGAATAACACTAGCTAAGATGTACCCTATCCAAGTGGCATTAGCAAGGCGGTTTACTCTGGGGTGGGTGGTGGGAGTGTTGAGTGAGCCGTTTGAAAATTGAGAAACGTGGGTGGAGGGAAATGAACTCCAACCCACGGTTTTTGTATTTGGAGAAGAGCGTTTAGCGCGCTTCGACGATGCCAATTGTGTAGTACAAGCAGCTTCGCTTTCACAATACACCATTTTAAAAAACACAATGTGTGTTTAAAAATTATAATATTGAGAAAGCTTGCTTTCTTATTCTTATCAATTGGCATCGTTCTCATTACAAATGGGGTCTCTGAGACATGGGCAGCGGGGGCCTCCGGTTGCGTACGAGTGCCTCTGAGTGTTGTGCCGACGACGCTGCATGCGTCAGGTCTTGTAGGTTACGGGAGGCTTCGATAAGAGGCTCGACGTATGGTGTAACATACATTTCCTTTGCTGAGTCGCTTCGCCATCTGCCCAGCCGTTTGAAGACCCTGTCTGGCACGACCGTATTGGCTGCTACTGTGGCTGCACCTTTTCGGAAAGAATGTGTGCCGAGCTGCAGGTCTCCAAGGCCCACTTTTGCGAAGGCTTCCTTGCACCAGTTCCGGATCGTGGTGTATGAGGGTGGCCTTGCTTGGCCCCCGCTGGTTGAAGCGTGGCCGAAGTCCCGAATCAATGGTCCCTCTGACTGTGGGCCATAGCCGGCCAGTTGGATGAAGCGTCGGGTGCAGCGCACTGGGCAACAAGGGTCTCTCGTTGCTGCAATGGGAATCCAAGTGCCATGACCAGCCTGATCGGTCTTGGAGTGTGGTATGAGAATCCACATTACCTCGTCGTCGAATTGGATGTCTTGCCATTTTATGGCTGCCAGGTCCGAATATCGCAGGAATCCTGAGTACATGAGGATGGGGATCAACCCTTTCTGAAACGTCGCTGGATCGTCGGACTGCAAGTAACTCGCGGCCATGTCCCGGACTTGTTGGATCGATACGGGTTCCTTTATACGAGTAGGGCGAGGGCAGTGTCGTTTTGCACAGACACGGACTTGGGTGGTGAACGGTCCGGTTGTCGGGCATTTGCTCCCAGTCATGCGATGAGCGAAGCTGACCGCCGAGCACGTCAGCTGCACTACGGACAGGGTGGCTTTGCGTCGGATTGCGTGTACCAGGTAGAGCGCGAGGGTCATGTCGGATGCCGGAAGAAATGGGAGGTTCACTTTTGTGCAGAAGGCTCGAAACTTGGCCCAGTATGGTTCGTATGTCCGGATCGTAGAATCGGCGCGAGATTGCGCGAGCATGTTGATCATTTGGTCGTGTAACTTTGGGAGCAAATCTGAACACAGGGCGTTGATGTTTTGAATTAGTCAAATGCCATTCTCAGTGCAATAATTGGGCTGTGCGGTAGTCCCATGCCTGAAAAAGCATTGGAATGGGACCCTGCGTCTAGGCATTGGCTTCCGTGTGTCAGAGGGATGTGCGCGTGGATGTGTGGAGCCCAAGTGCATGGGGAGGGTTGCAAAAGTGGCCACCAGCTTGCGCCTGGCCAGTGCGGAACTATCAGTGTGAGTGATGCATGGGTGCGTTGTGCGTGATGGAGGACGGCTGGGACCAGTTGGGGCGGGGGGAAGGCGAAGTTGTTTTCGGGTGTCCACGCGATCGAGAACGCATCAACTGCGATGGCTTCTGGGTGGGGAATCTTTGTGCAGAAGCGCGGCAGTTGGGTGTTGCGGGAGTTTGGGAAGAGGTCGATGGAGTGGGGCCCCCAACGACGTTCCAAGATGCGAAACCACGGCGCTTTCAGCGCGTAGTCGTCGTGGTCGACCATTTTTGAAAGTTCGTCGGCGTGTGTATTGAGCTCGCGCGGAATCCATTCGATGATCAAGCGCGTGCCAAGCTCCATGCATGTTCGGATGATGCTCTTGCATGCCGTTGCGAGGTCGGGGCTGTGAGAGCCGCCTTTTCGAAGGATGAAGAACACGCCCTGGTTGTCCACCCGCACGAGAACGTGTTTTTGCTTGATGTTGGTCGCGTATGTTTGGAGCGCCCAAAGGACGCCTTCGATCTCGCGTCGCGTGCTGGACGTTCCTTGTAGCGGCTCTGACATGGTTGCGCTAGCTTCTTCGAGGCCGCCCGGAAATGTGGTCAGCGTGGCGCCCCAACCATGAGAGCTGGCATCCACATGGATTAGTGCGTCGTAGCTGTTCCTGACGTGAAAAGGTGCGCCGTTGAAACGGTCAAATTCCTCGAGCCAAAATTGGAGCTCCTCTGCTGCAGATGGGGGGATAACCACGCTGCTTTTCCATGACGGTGCTTCGTTGATCACTTGTAACTTAGCGTGGCTGAATGCGCGAGCGGTCGCGCCAAGTGCGACACCCATCGATGCAAGCATGCCAGTGATTCTGGCCACGTGGCGGACCGGGACTGGTCGGCATGCCCTGCTTGCGCTCAGGAGGTCCCGGATGGTTGCATGTAGTGAGGCTCGCCGGTCGGGACCGATGGAGAATCGGCCGGTGTCGGTCTCCAGTTCTACGCCCAGGAATCGGAGATGTTGCGATGGTGACAGTTGTGATTTCTTCGCGTTTATCACAAGGCCTGGCTCTTTGAGGTCCAATATCACCTGCTGGCAGATTGCTTGCGCATCGGCTTTCGAGTGGCAGAGGAATAAGATGTCATCCACGTAAGGTACGACTCGGATGCCTTGTTCTCGCCAACGCCGAGCTAGTTGCTTGATGAGCTGTGTAAAGACGAATGGAGCCGTCGCGAGGCCGAATGGTAGTGAACGAAATGCGTATGTGCGCCTATCGAATTCGAAGCCAAGGAACTTCCAGCACGATGGGTGGATGTCGATGTGATGGTAACCGGATTTGAGGTCAATGGAGAACATCCAGTCCCCAACGCGCGCCAGGTCGGCGACACGGCTGAGCCCCTCGTACTTGAACTTGGGGACAATCAAGTTAGCGTTGACCTTTCTTAGATCAAGAATGAGCCTGCATTTGTCTTTTTGCTCGACCACGTTAAGTGGACTTATGCACTTGAGCTCCGTTGCGGCCATCGGAACTGCCGCTCCCGTCTCTATGAGTTCTTGGATGGCGGTACGTGTGAACGTAGCATGCGTGTTTGCCCCGACATGATTGCGATCGTGGAAAGGTTGTGGTGGGCCGTGGCTCCATGGCAACCAGTAACCCTTGGCGATGACGGAGAGAACGAGGCTGCTGGGGCACCATGAGCTCCACCACGCAAAGGTCGCGCAAAGACGACCGCACATCTGTGTAATAGTTCTGTCTGTAACGGCAAATTCGTACGGGTCATCGTAGCATGCCGCCTCGCACCGTCGTGCTCCTGTGCATGGGAGGCCAAGTGGTATACGGGTTGAGTATTCCATGTTAAAGCATGTGTGTGCATGTACATGTACGGGCAACCATTGATCAAATGTGTGAAGAAAATAACAACCGACGGAAATGTCAACGAATGTGTTGGGCGCGAAACGGCGCTTCTTCTTCTCCTCGTTTCCTCCTCCTTTTTTTTTTTTTTTTTTTTTTTTTTTTTTTTTCTGTTTTTTTTGGCCCAGCGTGCACTCGGTAGGATGTGGTTGTGCCTGCCCTTAGTGCATGGGAGATGATGCCTATGGCCATGGACACACTTGTCCATTGTGTTTCTCTTATTCTCTCTTGTTCTCTCTTTCTCTTTCTCTCTTTCTCTCTCCCACTCTCTCTCTCTCTCTCTCTCTCTCTCTCTCTCTCTCTCTCTCTCTCTCTCTCTCTCTCTCTCTCGCTCGCTCTCTCCCTCTCCCTCTCTCTTTCATGCTCTCTCTTACTCGTAGTTCATGGGGGCTGGTGCGTAGAATCCTGGACATGCGTGCCCACCATGTTGTATCTCGTTCTTTCTCTTTCTCTCTTACTTTCTCCCCCTCTCTCTCTCTCGCTCTCTCTCGCACGCACTCTCTCTCTCTCTCTCTCTCTCTCTCTCTCTCTCTCTCTCTCTCTCTCTGATCCTCCTCTTGATTGTTTCAGAGTCTCTTTGCCAAAACAGTAGGCCTTTAAGAAGGTTTTTCTTTTTTTTTTTTTTTTATCAAATCAACCAACACACATAGCAATGCTCTCCTAGCATGCATCATGCTACCGAGCGGTGAACCACATGGGACCGAGGGGGTTGTTGCTCCCCTTCCCTATCCTAGGCCCAAAGCCTATTCCTACCCTTCACTAGGGCTGGCCTCTTGCCATCGCAAACCCCTAGGGTTGCCCACGGTTTTCGCACTCAAAAGTGCACCGTGCCTAGCGCTCAAGCGCCTATTCCCATGGCCCGCTCCTACACCACCGGAGCGGGTCCTTGGCCGCCGTGCCCGTTCCTAGGGCAGGCACTTGCCACGTGGCCCGACTGGCCGCAGCGGAAGCACGAGCCCCAAAACCCGCGGCAATTGGCCGTGGGCGGGGGGCCCCGCTTGGGTAAAAACGGCAACGGCGCGTTGTTTCCGCCGCAGTTGGCACGAGCATATCCGCTTGCCGCACGGTCCATTGCCGCCATGTCTGCGACCGCCTGCTTGAAGGGTCGAGAAGTCAGCAGGCTCTTCTGCTGGTACAACTTGAAGCGCTTCGCCATGCGGAAGTCGGATGCGTCCTCCACTTGAAGCACCTCGAAACGCCCCGAGATGAGGTTGAGAGCGTGCGAGATGAGTTCGAGCCCGCCCGCTGGGTCTCCGCGCTGCGCCTTGTATTCCGCGTGCAGCAGGTACGCGCGCAAGTCCTCCAGCAGCTCCGCTTGCTCTCGCACGGAGTCGTTGACGAATGTTGCCGCCGAAAAGGTGAGGTTAGAAGAAGGGAGGGGGGGAAGGTGTTCCGTGCCATTAAAATTAACATGGTTGACTGGAGCCTCACCGGCTTCATCTTCAGAGTCGTCGGTGTCGTTGTCGACCGCTGGAGCAGGGGGTGCTGCTGCTGCTGCGTCGTTGTCGTGCCGAATGGTCCTTGCTCCTCTCGCGCCTTTTTCCTTTTTTGCATTTTCTTTTTTAGCCGACGTAGATGCAGCGGGTAGTGCAGTTTCCGCGGCTGTAACGCTGACGGGCTGCTGCTGTAGAAGGGACAGCAGCACGTTGACCTGGTCCGGGGTCAACGACTGCGTCAACGCAGGGGCGGTCGTTGCGTCAGACGAGGAGACCGCCGTCCGCCTCCTCTGGCGCTGACGCGACGGTCCAGCCGCGGGTGTTGGCGTGTGCTCGGCGTCAGTGGCGTGTGCCACGCCCGTGGCCGTCGCCACTTGCGCCGCAGGTGCCACTGGCGCCACAGGCACCTCAGGCGCCACTGGCGCCGAAGGGTGCTGCTGGGCGTTGGCCGAGTTGCTGACCTCGAGCCCGCCCAGCAGCACGTCCACTGCAGTCGGGGCGGGCGGTCCATCTTCTGCCCGTCGCTTGTTACGGCGTTCGCCCGCCAAATCGCGGGTGTTACGGTCGTTGTCGGAGGCGGGGTTGGACGAGTTCCCGTTGTTAAGTGTCGGCGTCGGTGCCATCGTTGAGCGATTGAAGTTAAAATATCGTTGAGTAAGGTCGAAGGTGACTCGCCTCTAGGAAGCGATTTTGTTCTAGCCAGCTTGGACGGAGGGATAAACTACGTGAGCAGAAGTGTTGAGTGAGCCGTTTGAAAATCGAGAAACGTGGGTGGAGGGAAATGAACTCCAACCCACGGTTTTTGTAGTTGGAGAAGGGCGTTTAGCGCGCTTCGACGATGCCAATTGTGCAGTACAAGCAGCTTCGCTTTCACAATACACCATTT
This sequence comes from Closterium sp. NIES-65, assembly GCA_948144175.1. Lineage (NCBI taxonomy): Eukaryota > Viridiplantae > Streptophyta > Zygnematophyceae > Desmidiales > Closteriaceae > Closterium > Closterium sp. NIES-65. The sequence goes on from CANXME010002345.1 coordinate 203,281, forward strand.
TAAAAAACACATTGTGTGTTTAAAAATTATAATATGAAGAAGACACACGCCATTATAGCTTTGGTTTGGTGAGAGCACCATCTTGGAATGATGCACAATTGTTTCGTGTGCAATTGAGTGAGCGAGCGAGGATTGCACTATCGAAGCAAGAGTCCAATGAGCGAAGGCATAAGCGAAGAATATATAGCGAAACTACAGTGGTAACGGTAATGAACTGTGGTTGTCGCGCGACAGGCCTAGGACTGAGGTTGGGGAAAATGTCGAAGCGGAGGCCTGGAGCGCGGGTTACCCGCCGAGCCGTGAGGTCGGGGTGCGACGTGCGAAGGTGGCGGGAGGATTGTCGATGCGAGGGTTGCGAGTGGTAACGGTGCTGACTGTGGTGCTACAGTGGTGTACGCGCTGAGCGGGGACGCGAAGTAAGGAAAAGGAATTTTCCTTACACTACCCCCCCCCCTCCTAAGGAGGTCCTCCTTACGAAAGCGGGTGTACATCCCTGAAGTTCCGGCTGCGCAGATACTCTGTGAGGACGGGGTGGTTTTCGATTCTGTCCAGGGGAACCCAGTTGTCTTCGGTGGGTGTACAGTCTTTCCAGCGGATCAGGAACTCGATCCTTTGGGCTCCTCGAGGGTCACGAACTCTGTGACTCAGAATCTTCTCGGGGGTGATGATTGGTTTAGTCGGTGGTCGTGTCATGCTGGCTGGGCGATTGCGTGGGAGTTGGCTTGTGGACGGGACGTAGGGGCAAAGCAGGCTGACGTGGAATGAGGGGCTCACGTACCAGTCAGCGGGGAGGAGGAGGTGGGCGGTGACGGATGTGATCATGTGGCTGATGCGAAATGGTCCACAGTATCGGGGGCGGAGTTTTGGGGTGATGGGCAGTCGGAGGTTCTGAGTGTCGAGTAAAACTAGGTCGTCAGTGTCAGAATGTTATGTTTGTCTAGCCTGTAGTGGGGTACTCAATAGTGAGTACAGCCCAACTTAGGGTTTCCTATATGTACTCAACTGCTTGCTAGTGAACCCCTCTCTTCTTCATTTCCTCGTTTCTTAACTTGCTATCAGAGCATCTAAGGTCCTGGCCTGTGGGCCCACTCAACTGCTTCCGTTGCTACTCTGTGTTCGGCACGCCCCGTAGCGTGCCCCTCGCGCTACTCTTAGCGGCCCCGTTGCCACCCTTCCAGGCCCCTCGCGGCCCCTTCGCGGCCCCGTTGCCGCCCTTCCAGGCCCCTCGTGGCCCCTTCGCGGCCCCGTCGCCGCCCCTTTTGCGGCCTGTCGCCGCCCTTCCAGGCCCCTCGCGGCCCCTTCGCGGCCCCGTCGCCGCCCCAATCGGCCCCGTCGACGCCGCCAGCGGCTCCGTCGCCGACCCTAGCGGCCCCGTCGCCGCTCCTATCAGCCCCGTTGCCGCCGCCAGCGGCCCCGTCGTCGCCTCCAGCGGCCCCGTCGCCAACCCTAGCGGCCCCGTCGCCGACCTTAGCGGCCCCGTCGCCGCCCCTATCGGCCCCGTCGCCGCCTCCAGCGGCCTCGTTGCCGCCACTTGCGGCCCCGTCGCCGCCCCTTTCGGCCCCTCCTCGACCCTGCCCCGGCCCCGCCCCGGCCATGCCCCGTCGCCAGCCGCGGCGCACCGGGGGCACGTCCACCGCCCCCCCCCCCCCCCCCGCTTTCTCGTCGCCTGTCGAGGCGACTTGAGGGGCGACCTGGGGGAGGGGGGCGAGCATCGCCCCTTCTGCCGCCTGTTTTGGCGCCCTGGGAGACCGCGCGTCCCCCCCCCCCCCCCCCCCCTAACCTCCCTACCCGCCGTCCCGCCCTGCCCTGTGTTAGGGTCTGGGGGTGGCGAGTAGGGGGTGACGGGTGTGTGGTCTCCCCTGCTCCTCCTCCTCCTTCGTCTCCCACTGCTGTAGCTGTCGCTGAGGGGGGTGGATGTGTGGGAGCCTAGGGTTTCGGGTTTAAGGGGGGTGCTGTGGGAGTTGAGCTAGGGTTTTGAGGGAGGTGGATGTGTGTGAGCCTGCGGTTTACGGTGTAAGGGGGGTGCTATGGGAGTGGAGCTAGGGTTTGAGCAGGGGATGTGTGGCGAGAGGTGTGGGGCAGTTGGAGGAGGTTGGTTGAACGGAGGTTGTCGTCGTGTCGTTAGCAGCACCAGTAGTCCGGGGCGCTGCTCCGGTAGCCCAGTCGTAGCCAGCTGTGCCAGTCGCCCGTGGGTCCGTTGCTCGTCTGCCGCTAGTCTTAGCCGCGGAGCCAGTTACTCCAGTAGTCCGGAGCGCTGTTCCGGTAGCCGCTGTGCCAGTGTGACTCCTGTTGCCCGTGTGTCTGCAGCTTCAGCCGTCGCCTCCTATCTCCTCTCCTCTTACAGTCTCGCCTCCTCCTCCTCACTTGCCCTTTGTGAATGACTCTAGCTTTGCTCGCTATTGTGAACTCCTGCTCTATGCCTGCTTGCTCATTGTGCTGATTACACCCCACTTTGGCTATGGGGGTGTGTCAGAATGTTATGTTTGTCTAGCCTGCAGTGGGGTACTCAATAGTGAGTACAGTCCAACTTAGGGTTTCCTATATGTACTCAACTGCTTGCTTGAACCCCTCTCTTCTTCATTTCCTCGTTTTTTAACTGTCAGGTTGGTAAGTGACAGGTCCGCGATGGCGGTCGGCGTTGCGTTTAGCGATGACGCTCGATTTTTTTATTGCGTCTGCTGCCCGGGTCCGTGCTGCTTGAAATATTTCGGCGAACTGTTGTGCTTGTGGCACTGGGTTGTCCCGATTCGGGGTCATGGGTACTGTCGGGTCTTGTCCATAGTTTAGGTAAAATGGTGACGATTGGGTCGTGGCGGATGGTGAGTTGTTGTATGCGAATTCAATGAGTGGCAGCTGTTGTTCCCAGGTGGTTGGGTCGTCGCACGTGGCTCGGATGAGTTGCTCCATAGTCTGGTTTGTCCGTTATGTCTGTCCGTCGGTTTCGGGGTGGTACGAAGAACTGAACAGTAGTCACGTGCCGAACTGAACTGTAGTCACGTGCCGAACTGCTGCCACAGGTTCCGCCAGAAGTTGCTGGTGAATTTTGTGTCGCGGTCGCTGATGATCGCTGATGGTATACCGTGCAGTCGAACGACGGTGGAGATGAAGAGTCGAGCTGTTTCTTCGGCTGTGATCGATTTTTTGCAGGCTGCAAAATGTGCCATTTTCGTCAGTCGATTGACGACGACCAGGATCGCGTCGTTCCCACTCGCCCCGGCCGGTAACCCCGTAAAGAAGTCCATCGTCACCTGCTGCCAAGCACGCTCTGGGGTGTTATGTGATGCTCTCACTTGCATTCACGTCTGTCAGCCTCCCATCACATGTTCGTGCGTTGCATGCGTGGTGTGAGCGTGTGCAAGAATTTGTATTTTGTGCGGTTTGGTTTTTCTGAGTGTGTGTGAATGTTATTTGGCTTGAGCAGATATCTGAAGTGACTCCTCTGCTCAAGAGCTCTCCGACGAACCAAGTATCGCCTCAATCGGAGCACGATCAAGAAAGTTACGAACGTTGGAGTTCGTATGCTTTTCATATTGGATTGTGGCAACTGTGGGAAGTTGTGGGGTTGACTCAATATGGGGTACAGATTTTTTGGGGTTGGGAAATTCGTCTTTCTACTGTAGTTGCTGCCAAATGGTTGGGAGGAACCAAACCAGGTTGGCAAGTGTGGCCAAGTTCGGTTGCGGTGGATTGTGGAGGTTGGGATTGTGACAAATGTCAAAGTTGGGTTGCCTATGGGGAAGGGAATTGTGTGGCATGGGGTTTCCTTGGTTGGGGACTCTCTTGGGATCTTCCCTCTCGTCCTCCTCATCCCCTCTCACCTGGTTTATTCCTATTCTTACTCTCTTGTGTAGTAATTGTGAACCTTTGTGAGACTCTAGTCATTGAGTTAAGCTCTTATGGCAGCATACCCCCCTGTGCGCCGAAATTGATAAGTCGAGATTTACTTCACCTCTTGATACGATTCAAATTGTGAATTGTAGCCACGGATTCGGGCTTCATCATACCTGAGTTTGGTGAAGTTTTTGTCAGAATGTTATCTTATGCTCTAGCCTGTAGTGGGGTGCTCTATAGCGAGTACAACCCTTCTAGGGTTTGCTATTTGTATCCCCATTCTTGCTAGTGCAATCCTCTCTTCTTTCTTCTAAACTTTAACATGCTATCAGAGCAGGTCGATCCCCTTGGATCGATCCTGTGGGTGGGCTCACCACCTCGTTGCTTCCGCTGCAACTCCTACTACTACTGCTATCACTACTCTCTGTGCCGCACGCCCCGTGGCGTGCGGCATTTTTTCATCCCGCCGTGCGCCCCGAGGCGCGCGGCAGGTTACTGCCCCATCACGCCGCGCGCCGCTCCCGGGAGGCGCTGCGACGGGCGACGGGGACCTCCGCGTCGCCCCCCGTCGCCCGTCGTGGCCTGCGCGCGGCACGTACGGGCCGCGCCAGACCCGTCCGCGGCCCGTACGGGCCGCGCCAGGCCTACGCGCGACCCGTACGGGCGGCGCCAGGCCCGCGCGCGGCTCGGGCCGCCTGCGCGCGGTTCGGGCGACCCTACCTGCGGCCCTGGCCCCGGCCCCGCCGCCCTACCTGCGGCCCCGTCGTCCCGCAAGCGGCCCCCGAGGGTCGCCTCGACAGGCGACAGGAGGACTTACCTGGGGGAGGGGGGCGAGCGCCGCCCCTTCTGCTGCCTGTCTTGGCGCCCTGGGAGGCCGCGCGTCGGTTCCCCCCCCCCCCCTCCCCCGTAACCTCCCTACCCGCCATCCCGCCCTGCCTGTGTTAGGGTTTGGGGAGTGGCGAGTAGGGGGTGGCGAGTATGGGGGTGGCACTTCTACATTCCTACCTTTGCTCCTCCTCCTCCTTTGTCGCCCACTGCTGCAGCTGTCGCTGAGGGGGGTGGATGTGTGGGAGACTTGGGTTTAGGGTTTAAGGGGGGTGCGTGGGAGTGGAGCTAGGGGTGTAGCAGCGGGTGTGTGCCAGGGGGAGTGGGATAGTTTGGGGAAGCTGTATGGAGGTTGCCGTCGTGTCGCCAGCAGCATCTGTATTCCGGGGACTTCGTCCGGTAGCCCAGTCGTAGCCAGCTGTGCCAGCCGCACGTGGGTCCGTTGCTCGTCTGCCGCTAATTTAGCCGCGGGGCCTGTTACTCCTATATTCCGGGGACTTCGTCCGGTAGCCGCTGTGCCAGTCTGCCTCCTGTTGCCCGTGTGTCCGCAGCTTTAGTCGTCGCCTCCTATCTCCTCTCCTCTCACTCTCTCTCCTCCTCCTCGCTTGCCCGTTGTGACTACCACTAGCTTCGCTCATAATTGTACCCTTTAAACTTTTGCTTCTTGAACTTGTGCTCAGAATGTGTGGTGACATTGTGATCCACCCTGAGCTTGTACTGCTTTGCTTCCTCTGCTGATTACACCCCACTTTGGCTATGGGGGTGTGTCAGAATGTTATCTTATGCTCTAGCCTGTAGTGGGTGCTCTATAGCGAGTACAACCCTTCTAGGGTTTGCTATTTGTATCCCCATTCTTGCTAGTGCAATCCTCTCTTCTTTCTTCTAAACTTTCACAGTTTTGACCGTGAACTTTTCGTCGACGCCGTTTCTTGTGAGCGTGACTATTCTGTCCAAAAATAGAGACCAACGATTTTGAGAATTTTTGGCACCTAATCTTCATAGACTCCGTCCTTAGTCTCTAACATGGGGGTGGTATCAGCTGCAACTGTCCTGCCGGCCGCTGCCGTGATGATTTCATGAGCTGGCAAGTGGGACATGATGCCACGTGTCGTTGTACGTCGGTCAACATTTCGGGCCAGTAATAATACCGCTGCAGTTGCTGCCGTGTTTTCTCTACCCCAAAATGCCCCGAGGTAGCCCCGTCGTGTGCCTCCTGTAACAGTAATTCTCGTAGCAGTGTATACCGAGGCACCCAGATGCGGTCGGTCCCGGCATTTACGTAATAGACTCCCTTGCTGCTTCGAATTGCTGCGAATTTCCTCCTGTAAAGAATGGATCCGTTTGGTACCCGTGGGTAAATAGGCCTGTCAGTAGTGGGCTTGTCTGGGCGAGTAGTATTGCATGGATCTGGGCAGTGGGGCGGGTCAGTGCGTCGGCGATGTTCGAGGCTCCCTTTTTGTAGGTGACTGTGTAGTGAAAGTTGGACTCGAGAAAAGCGAGGCAGCGAATCTGTCGTGGGTTGAAGTGTGGCTGTGCGCGGAGATACTTTAGTGATTTATGGTCTGTCCGTACTGTCACGTCTGCGCGGGTCAAGTAACAGCGCCACACTTTGAACGTGTGCACGATCGCAAGCATTTCGGGGTCGTGTATCTAGTAATTTTTCTCGGGCGGATGCAGTTTTCGTGACTCGTATGCGATGGGTTGTAGGTCGTTGCCGAAGTCCTGTAGCAGTACGGCTCCGATGGCGATGTCGCTTGCTTGTAACTACTTCGAATGGGCGGTGTGGGTCGGCGATGCGCAGGATGGGCGGTGAACAGAGAACATTTTCAGGGCAGAGAAGACAGCATGCTCTTTCTCCCCCCACGTAAAAGCGACCCCCTTCCGTAACAAAGTCCGTCAGTGGCGCAGTCAACCGTGCCATGTCGGGGACGAACCTGTGAAATATTGAAGAGAGAAGGAGGACTGCACTAGCAAGAATGGGGATACAAATAGGAAACCCTAGAAGGGTTGTACTCGCTATAGAGCACCCCACTACAGGCTAGAGCATAAGATAACATTCTGACAGAACCGACGCACGTAGTTTACGAACCCCAAAAAACTCTGTAGTTCCGTGATATTGGTCGGGGGGTGCCAGGATTTCACCGTGTCTAACTTCTTTGGGTCAATTTCGACCCCAGCCTCCGAAATAACGTGCCCTGAAAACTCTAGCCGGTCCTGAAAAAACTCGCACTTGGAACCCTTTGTCAGTAGCCGATGCTCGTCTAAAATCTTAAACACTGCTTCCAGGTGTGCTAAGTACTGGTGCTTGTCGCGACTGTAGACGAGGATGTCGTCGAGATAAAATATTACGCATTTATCTAAAAGTGGCCTAACTGCTTCGTTCATGGTCATCTGAAATGTCGCTGGTGCGTTGGTCAGCTCGAAAGGCATCACTGTCAAACTCTTATGCTATAGTCTGTGTAGGCTGTAGTGGGGTAGACAATATAGGGTACAACACTTCTAGGTTTTTCCTACTTGTACCCACCTGCTCGCTAGCTCATTCATTCCTCATTTCTTCACATGGTATAGAGCAGGTTCCATAGTGGGAACGCTTCTCAGGGCCCACCACTGAAATCAACTTTTTTTCTGACCGGAGCACGAGTCGCTCCTGCCCGAGGCGCGCCCCGTGGGCCACCCTTCTGTCGAGCCCTCCTAGAGGCCCCTCGCGCCACCCTTAGCGGCCCCGTTGCCACCCCTAGCGGCCCCGTCGCCGCCCTTCTAGGCCCCTCAAGGCCCCTTTGCGGCCCCGTCGCCGCCCCTAGCGGCCCCGTCGCCGCCCCTCGCGGCCCCGTCGCCGCCCCTCGTGGCCCCGTCGCCGTCCCTACCGGCCCCGTCGCCGCCCCTACGCGGCCCCGTCGCCGCCCCTACCGGCCCCGTTGCCGCCCCTACACGGCCCCGTCGGCGCCCCTAGCGGCCCCGTCGCCGCCCCTAGTGGCCCCGTCGCCGCCCCTCGCGGCCCCGTTGCCGCCCCTACGCGGCCCCGTCGCTGCCCCTACCGGCCCCGTCGCCGCCCCTACGCGGCCCCGTCGCCGCCCCTAGCGACCCCGACGCCGCCCCTCGCGGCCCCGTCGCCGCCCCTCGCGGCCCCATCACCGCCCTTAGCGGCCCCGTCGCCGCCCCTTGCGGCCCCGTCGCCGCCCCTTTCGGCCCCTCCCCGGCCCCCTTCACCGCCGAGCTGCCGAGCCGCCCAGCAGCCGAGCCGCCGAGCCGCCCAGCGGCCGAACCGCCGAGCCGCCGAGCCGCCCAGCAGCCGAGCCGCCGAGCCGCCCAGCAGCCGAGCCGCCGAGCCGCCCAGCAGCCGAGACGCCGAGGCCACTGTCGACCCGCTACTACCGCAGTTGCCGCCCTGTTCCTTCCGGCGCGCCTCGGCCCTACCCACCCGGACTGGTGAGAGCACTCCCTGCTAGACCACTGCTGTCATGGCTACCCCCAGTGTCCTTACCTTTGATGCTGAGGGTCGTGCTGTTGACTTCAAGGTCTGGGTAGATGACCTACTGCTCTTCCTACAGTGCGATAGGGCAGACGGACTCTCTCTGTTTGATCTCACCTCTAGTGCCTCTCCTGCCCCGCCTGCTGATGCTGACAGCACTGTTCGCTCACAATGGGCCACTCGCGATGCTGCTGCCCGTCTTGCTGTGCGTCGCCACTTACTGACCACTGAGCGTGCGCACTTTAGTCAGCACAAGAGTGCTGAGACCTTGTACGACGCTGTAGTTGCATGCTACTCTTCCCCTTCCACTGCTGCTCTTAGCCGCATCATGCTGCCGTACCTGTTTCCTGACCTCGTAGCCTTTCCCACTGTCGCTGACCTCATTACGCACCTTCGCACTAGTGACAACCGCTACCGAGCTGCGCTTCCGCTGAGTTCTGCGACAAGAACCCCCCCCCCCCCCCCCCCATGTACATCACCCTCTACTACATAGTCACCCGGCTCGCTGACTCCCTTCGCTTGGTCAGGGACCACTTCTTCTCTGTTTGCCCCACCACAGTCACCGTTGACCTCCTCAAGGAACGACTCCTGGCAGCTGAGAAGAGTATAGTCACTGTAGGAGCCTCTAGAGGTGACCCACGTGCCCATGTTTTTGAGGGGTGCTCCCCCTCCCCCCTTTTGCCCTCTGTTGCCTCTGCTACTGCCATCGACTTCGTTGGCACCGAGTCGGTCGGCGCTGCGTCTGCCCCTAGCGGGCGACGCCGCACCGGCAAGGGCAAGGGGGGCAAGGGTGCTGGAGGGGCTGGCGGGGGCGGTGGAGGTGGAGGTGGAGGAGGCGGAGGGAGTGGGGGTGGTGGTGGGAGTGGTGGCGGGGGTGGGGGCTTCGCTAGCGGCGGTGGCGGCGGTGGCGCCGGCAGCGGTGGCGGTGGGAGTGGAGGAGGAGGCGGTGGCGGCGGTGGCGGAGGTGGCGGCGTAGGAGGTGGAGCTGGTCGGGGCAGCTCTGCGCAGCGGGGCGGCTTAGGTGGTGGTCAGCGCCAGCAGCAGCAGCGCACTCGTGAGACCCCGTCCCCCCTGCAGCTTCGTGAGTGGTACACTGGGCGTCAACGAGGTGGGGGTACTAGTCCCTGTACCTACGTCCTCCATACTGGCGACCGCGTGTGAGAATGAGAATGAGAATGCATCAACTATGAATGAAGTGGGTGTGAGAATAAACGAACAGGGATGAAAATGACTAAGGAAAGATGGGTACAAATACAACCCTAGAAACCATGTACCCCATATGTGCTACCCCACTATAGCCTACAACAACTATGTCATATGAATCTGACACACCCCCATAGGCAAAGTGGGGGAGAACAAGGGGTCACAAGACCAGTCAAGCAAAGCAAAGCAAGCTCAGGGTGGATCACAAAGTCACCACACAGTCCGAGCACAAGAGTAGGGCCAGAGGCCAGTTCACATGCAGGAGTACAGACATATATATAAAACTAGACAAACAAGAGCAGGCATATATATATGTCTCAGTACAAGTGAAGTCAAGAGGAGAGCAAGTGAGGCAAGACAGGCACAAGACCCAGCTGGGTGCAAAAGCGCTGATGGTCACAAGGCGCGAGTGCCTTGGTGAACACATCAGCAGTGTTGGCCTCAGAGGCCACGTACGCAAGTCGCAACTGACCACGCTGCTGCAGCTCACGAGCAAGGAAGTAGCGGAGAGCAATGTGCTTCGTTCTGTGCTCCAAGCGCTGCTCTCGACACAAGGCCAGCATAGCCTTGTTGTCTACGTACAGCACTGGAGGAGAACGAGGCGGCTCTCCAAGGTCAGTCAGCAGGTAGGTGAGCCAGCGAAGCTCCTGTGCAGCCATGGCCCCGGCGTAGATCTCAGCCTCACAACTGGAGCCAAGAACCGAAGACGAGCGAGTAGACCGCCACGAGACAGAGCCGGAACCAAGGCTGAAGGTGTAACCCTGTGACGACCGCTGCGTAGCCTGGTCGTCAGCCCAAGAAGCGTCCGCGTGGCCGGTAAGGACCACTGGACTCCGCCCTCCAAGCACTAGCCCCATGCCCGACGTGCTGCACAGGTAGCGCAATACCCTCTTCGCTGCAGCCATGTGCTCCGGTCTGTGTCTCCCAGGAGCAACATAGCGTGCAAGAATGCTCAGAGGGTATGCAAGGTCAGGTCGTGTGCAGGTCATCAGGTACATGAGGCAGCCAACAAGCTCTGCATACGGACCACTCGACTCTACGGACTCATCCGAAGGCAGAGCTGAGAGTGAGTGGCGAGTAGGTAGAGGAGTGGCCTGAGGCGAGGAGTACGTGAAGCCGAAGCGCTGAAGGACCTGCTGCACCATGTGTGACTGAGTCAAGGTAATGGTGCGGCGTGCTCTGTCCCGAGTGATCTGCAAGCCAAGGTAGCTGCGCAGTTCACCCAGGTCTGTGCACGTGTGTCTCTTCAGCAGCTCGGACTTCACTTAGGCGAGTCCAGCAGTGTCCGCTGTGGCAAAGACCAAGTCGTCGACGTACACGAGGATGTAGAACGGCAGCAGCGAGGTGTCGGTGCGCAGAAACAGCGACGGGTCAGCAGTAGAAGGAGCAAACCCAAGAGCCGCAAGCGTAGTCCTCAGTGTGTCGTGCCACTCACGCGGTGCCTGGCGGAGACCGTAGACTGGCCGTCTGAGGCTCCACTGGGTGCCAGGAGGGAAAGTCCCAGTGAAGCCAGGTGGACGGCGCAGCCAGATCTCCTCGTGCAGGCTACCCTGCAGGAACGCAGTGCTGAAGTCAAGAGAGTGAAGCTCGTAGTCGCGCTGAGCGGCTATGTGCAGCAGCACCCGAAGAGTGGTCATCTTCGGGGTGGGAGAGAAGGTCTGAAAGTAGTCAACTCCCTGCCGCTGACTGAAGCCACGAGCAACGTACCGCGCCTTGAAGACAGGTGGAGAGCCCGGCGGCCGCTTCACCCTGAAGATCCACATGCCACTGACGATGTTCGCCCCAGGAGGGGGAACTGCGTCAACGTAGGTGCCTGTGGACTTCCAGGAAGCCATCTCTGCATCCATAGCTGCCTGCCACTGAGAGGAGTAGGGACCCTCTACGGCCTCCGCGTAAGAACGCGGAGTCGGGATGTCTAATGCATCCGGGTCTCCCTCAGGGGCAAGTAGTACAGACGCGAGATGAGGTGAAGCAGCCGCTAGACACTGTAACTCCTCCTGTCTGTCCTCTAGGACGTCCGTGCCAAGAGCACACTCACCCCCGACGGACGGAGGACAGACAGACGCAGACTCAGCAACAAGACCAGCAGCGTAGTCGAGACGACAGCGAGCAGCAAAGTCAACGAGCTCAGCGACTAGAGCAGACGCAGCAGTGGACTCAAAAGAGGGGTCAGTGACGACAGTAGCAAGCAGACGCGTGACAGTAGGACTGGCAGCGCGAAGAGAGTCTGACTCAGGGTCGGCAAGCGCAGGAAGAGAGGACTCAGGAGGAGAAGGCAGAGGGGCACGCAGAGGAGCAGTGGACGGACGCAGAGACATCCGGTGCGTGCCAGGGACAGGAGGAGGACGCTGACGCGAACCGCGACCACTAGCGCGAGCAGCACGAACAGGCGACGCGGGACGAGACGCAGGCTCACGACGCTCAGCAAGACCTCCAGTAGGACCAGTGTAAGGAGAGGGAGCAGGCAGAGGAGAGGAAGGCTCCAACAGTGACTGCGACTGGACAGGCTGTGGACACTCTACCGAAGGAGAAAGACCAAGAACCTGCTGTAGGAGCGGAACGAAGTACGGCCGAGGCCGCGCGGCAGCTCCAGACTCAGCAGGGACAGCACCAGCACCCTCAGCGACAGCACCAGCGCCACCCACACCTCCAGCGGCAGGACCAACAGCAGTAGGCTCAGCACCAACGCCCTCAGCACCTCCAGCTGCAGGAGGACCCTCAGGTCCAGCAGCTCCGGGACCGGCAGCACCCGCACCCTCGACGGTCGAAGAAGCTCCAGCTCCAGCTCCAGCAGCACCTCTAGACTCAGCAGCACGCCTCCAGCGGCGAGCGTACCACTCGCGCAGCTCCTGTGGAGAGAGGGGCTCCCGGCGAGACGCAGCAGCAGGAGAAACCCCAGGCTCAGCAGCTCCAGACGCAGCAGGGACAGCACCAGCACCCTCAGCGACAGCAGCTCCCAGCACAGCACCCCCAGGCTCAGCAGCTCCCGACCCAGCACCCCCAGACCCAGTACCTCCAGGCACAGCACCCCCCGGCTCAGCACCCCCAGGCTCCGCACCCACCGCAGTAGCACCCTCAGGCCCAGCACCCCCAGCAGTAGCACCCCCAGGCTCAGCACCCCCGCGCACAGTACCCCCAGAGTCAGCACCCCCAGGCTCAGCACCCGCAGCAGCACCAGAGTCACCAGTAACCTCGACCGGGTCAACGGCGTCTACCTGGGACACACCTGAGGGGGCAGGAACCTGAGGGGGGAGGGGGTCTACCGGGGGGGGAACCGGCACAAGGAAGTCCGGGGGAGGGGGGAGGGAAGGAGTGCGGTAGGGGAAGAGACGGTAGAAGGGGACTGACTCATCGAACGTGACGTCCTGGGAGGACAGAACACGACGAGAGGAGGGGTGGTAAAACTGCCACCCTGGGGCGTCAGTGGGGAAGCCAAGGAAGACACAGGGAGCAGCACGAGGGGACAGCTTGTCCGCAGACAAGTCGCGGACAAACGCCCGAGATCCCCAGACACGGAACACAGACGCATCGCCAACCTTCCCCGTCCACAGCAAGACTGGGGACATCGCAGGCCGAGAGACCCGGGGGTGAAGGTTGAGCTGATGCGCCGCGTACCTCACCGCAAACGGCCACAGAAAATGGGGGGCAGCCGCATGCATCATGGACGTACGAGCGACATCCATGACCATGCCAATGCGGCGCTCAGCAATCCCATTTTGCTGTGGTGAGTCCGGAAGCGTGAAGGTCTGGCGGATCCCCCGTGCACGACAGTAGTCTCGCAGAAGGCGGGAAGAGAACTCTCCGCCTCTGTCAGAGTGCAGACGCAGAACAGGAAAGTCCGAGCCGAAGCTCTTCCTGAGCTGGAGACGAGCCTCGCGGATCCAGTCGATCAGCACCACAGTGACCTCACCCTTGCTGCGCAAGGGGAAGACTGTGGTGTAACGCGAGTAGTCGTCAACCACCAACAGGAAGTAGCGCTCGTAACCCTACCCACGGACGGGGGCTGGGCCCCACACATCCATGTGAAGCGTCTGCAGGGGAGCCTCTGTCGGGGGGAAGTGGGAGGAGTGAGGAGTAGCCCGGAGGCGACCCTCGACACAAGGGACACAGGAAGGTCCTGGCCCGGAGGGGAGAGGAGGGAGAGACTGGGGAAGACCAGAGACAAGGACACGGGAAGCCATGCTCCGAAGACGGGGCAAGGAGGGGTGGCCAAGACGGTGGTGCCACAGGAGAGTCTCGTGAGACAGGAGGCGACAAGTACAGGGGGCAGACTCAGGACCAGACCTGGACGCAGCAGCAAACACCTGACCCGACGCTGCTACCTGACCGGACGCGGGGACAGGAGGAGACTCAGTGGTCAGGGTGTAGAGGCTCGACCCCGGCCGACGCGAGAACGTGGCCAGGTGCCGGCCTGTGCGTGCGTCCGTGCAGTGGGTCACCCGCTGACTCGCAGGAGTGAACTGGTGAACCCCCGCATCCTGTAGGTCTGCACCACTCACCAAGTTCGTCGAGAACGAGGGGAGGTACAGGCCAGACAGGGTGCCCGAGGGGGCAGCCGGACACGGGAGGACAGTGGAGAAGTGAGCGAGGACAGGACCCCCAGAGGGGTCAGCCAGGGAGACTGCAACCGGCCGACCAAGCGGCGTGAGTGTGGTGCGGTCCCGAAAGAAGGAGCGAGAAGCCCCAGAGTCAAGTGTAAAGGTGAGGGAGGCCGAAGCCAACGCGGTACCTGAGAGCGCAGCCTCACCCGCACCTGAGGAAGCAGACTCACTAGCACCTAGAGCAGCAGCCGTACCTGTACCTGGAGCAGGAGACTCACTAGCACCCAGAGCAGCAGCCTCACCAGTAGCTAGAGCAGCAGGTCCTATACCTGGGTCAGGCGGGACGCACAGGTGACCGGCACGGTCAGTACTAGTAGGCAATGCATACATGGCAGTGAGAATAGCATCATAGTCAAGAGCATATATATCTACCCTCTGCCTAAGCAACTCCACCCTGTCGGGAAGCTCAGCCTCGTCGCCAAACACGGTACGCCAGGCGTCGCTCAGACGGGCGAAGCAGCGGGACGGTGTATGACTACGTGTCCCACAAGGCTGACCAGTCCGAGTACCAGTGCGAATCACGTACGAGCAGCGAACAGCACTGAGAGACCCTCCACTCTGAGCGTACCACTCACGAAGCTGGCGAGGCGTGAGAGACACGGGAGAGGGTCGCGGGAGCTGCATCTGGCCGCCACCACGAGTAGAAGCAGCAGGAGTGGTAGTAGGAGTAGCGTCGCCACCCCTACAGCCCCAACCAGCGTACCACTCACGCAGCTGCTGGGGCGTGAGGGACTCACGCCGGCGTCGCTGGGGCTGCATTTGGCTCCGCAAGTAGAAGCAGGAGCAGGACTAGCAGCAGGGAGGCAGGCAGCCAGGCAAGCCAAAAGGCAGGCAGGCAGGCAAGCAGGCGACGCGCAGTGTGCTAGCAGGGCAAGAGCTCACCAGTGGTGGGAAGAGTAGGCTCGGCGACTCAGCGCCTCGGCAGCTCGGCGGCTCGGCGGCTCGGGCGACTCGGGCGGCTCGGCGGCAAGGCGGCTCAGCAGCAACTGCAGCTCAGCAGCTCGGGGACTCGGCGGCTCGGCGGCAGGGCGGCTCGGCAGCAACTGCAGCTCAGCAGCTAAGCGACCCGGCGGCTCGGCTGTGGGGCGGCTCGGCTGCTGCAAGTGAGCGGCTCGGCTGCTGCAGTGGGAGATGAAGGAGGAGGAGAAGCAGGGGAGGCCACACACCTGCCACCCCTCTGCTGGCCTCCGCAAGCGGCCCCCTCAGGTCGCCTCGACAGGCGACGGGAAAAGGGGGGGTGGGTGGTGGGGGGCCGGTAGGTGCAGCGGCGGGGCCAGCAGATGCAGTTGCGGGGCCGGTAGAAGGGGGGACGGCAGGAGCCGTCAGGAGGAGACCGGGCCGCGACGGGGGCAGGCGGCGGGGCCGCGTAAGGGCCTGGGCGGGGCCGCGACGAAGCCGTCGGCGGGGCCGCGTGAAAGCCGGGGCGGGGCCGCGTAGAAGCCGGGGCGGGGCCGCGTGAGAGCAGGCGGCGGGGCCGCGAAGGAGCCGGGGCGGGGCCGCGTGAGAGCAGGCGGCGGAGCCGCGTAAGGGCCTGGGCGGGGCCGCGACGAAGCCGTCGGCGGGGCCGCGTGAAAGCCGGGGCGGGGCCGCGTAGAAGCCGGGGCGGGGCCGCGCGAGAGCAGGCGGCGGGGCCGCGAAGGAGCCGGGGCGGGGCCGCGTGAGAGCAGGCGGCCGAGCCGCGACAGAGAGGGCGGCGGGGCCGCGTCAGTGAAGGCGGCGGGGCCGCAGGGGAAATGGCGACCGGAGGGGTCGCTAAAAAAAAAAAAGGATCGCGCCTCGGGGGGGCGCTTCGGTGGGCCCAAAAAAAAAACCGGTCCGTAGAAGGACCCGCTCTATACCATGTGAGAATAAACGAACAGGGATGAAAATGACTAAGGAAAGATGGGTACAAATACAACCCTAGAAACCCTGTACCCCATATGTGCTACCCCACTATAGCCTACAACAACTATGTCATATGAATCTGACAGTGGGTACATATAGGAAACCCTAAATGAGTTGTACCCCCTATGGGATACCCCACTATAGCCTACACAACAGCATAAGCTATAATGTTCTGACACACCCCCATAGGCAAAGTGGGGGAGAACAAGGGGTCACAAGACCAGTCAAGGAAAGCAAAGCAAAGCAAGCTCAGGGTGGATCACAAAGTCACCACACAGTCTGAGCAAAAGGTCAAGGCCACAAGGCCAGTTCACAAGCAAGAGTACACACATATATATAAAGCTAGACAAGCAAGAGCAGGTATACATATATGTGAGAGTACAAGCAAGGTCAAGAGGAGAGCAAGTGAGGCAAGACGCGCACAAGACCCAGCTGAGTGCAGAAGCGCCGATGATCACAAGGCGGAAGTGCCTTGATGAAGACATCAGCAGTGTTGGCCTCAGAGGCCACGTACGCAAGCCGCAACTTTCCATGCTGCTGTAGCTCACGAGCAAGGAAGTAGCGGAGAGCAATGTGCTTCGTTCTGTGCTCCAGTCGCTGCTCTCGACACAAGGCCAGCATGGCCTTGTTGTCTACGTACATGACTGGAGGAGAACGAGGCGGCTTTCCAAGGTCAGTCAGCAGGTAGGTGAGCCAGCGAAGCTCCTGTGCAGCCATGGCCCCGGCGTAGATCTCAGCCTCACAATTGGAGCCGAGAACAGAAGACGAGCGAGTAGCCCGCCACGAAACAGAGCCGGAACCAAGGCTGAAGGTGTAACCTTGTGACGACCGCTGTGTAGCCTGGTCGTCAGCCCAAGAAGCGTCTCCGTGCCCAGTGAGGACCACTGGACTCCGCCCTCCAAGCACTAGCCCCATGCCCGACGTACTGCACAGGTAGCGCAACACCCTCTTCGCTGCAGCCATGTGCTCTGGTCGGTGTCTCCCAGGAGCAACATAGCGTGCGAGAATGCTAAGAGGGTATGCAAGGTCAGGACGTGTGCAGGTCATCAGGTACATGAGGCAGCCAACAAGCTCTCGGTACGGGCCACTCGGCTCTACGGACTCATCCGAAGGCAGAGCTGAGAGCGAGTGGCGAGTAGGCAGAGGAGTGGCCTGAGGCGAGAAGTACGTGAAGCCGAAGCGCTGAAGGACCTGCTGCACCATGTGTGACTGAGTCAGGGTAATGGTGCGGCGTGCTCTGTCCCGGGTGATCTGCAAGCCAAGGTAGCTGCGCAGTTCACCCAGGTCTGTGCACGTGTGTCTCTTCTGCAGCTCGGGCTTCACGTAGGCGAGTCCAGCAGTGTCAGGTGTGGCGAAGACCAAGTCGTCGACGTACACAAGGATGTAGAACACCGGCAGAGAGGTGTAGGTGCGCAGAAACAGCGACGGGTCGGCAGTAGAAGGAGCAAACCCAAGAGCCGCAAGCGTAGTCCTCAGTGTGTCGTGCCACTCAAGTGGCGCCTAGCGGAGACCGTAGACTCGACGCCGGAGACTCCACTGGGTACTAGGAGGGAAAGACCCAGTGAAGCTAGGTGGGCGACGCAGCCAGATCTCCTTGTGCAGGCTGCCCTGCAAGAAAGCTGTGCTGAAGTCGAGAGAGTGCAGCTCGTAGTCACGGTGAGCAGCAACGTGCAGCAGTACCCAAAGAGTCGTCATCTTCGGGGTGGGGGAGAAGGTCTGAAAGAAGTCAACTCCCTGCCGCTGACTGAAGCCACGAGCCACGTAACGTGCCTTGAAGACAGGCGGAGAACCTGGCGGCCGCTTCACCCTGAAGATCCACATGCCACTGACGATATTCACCCCAGGAGGGGGGACAGCGTTAACGTAGGTGCCTGTGGACTTCCAGGAAGCCATCTCTGCATCCATAGCTGCCTGCCACTGAGAGGAGTAGGGACCCTCTATCGCCTCCGCGTAAGAGCGCGGAGTCGGGATGTCAAGTGCATCCGGGTCTCCCTCAGGGGTAAGCAGTACGGACACGAGATGAGGTGAAGCAACTGCCAGACACTGGAACTTTTCCTGCCTATCCTCAAGGCCGTCCATGCTAAGAGCACACTCACCCCCGACGGACGGAGGACAGACAGACTCAGACTCAGCGACAAGACTCGCAGCGTAGTCTAAGCGACAGCGAGTAGCAAAGTCGACGATCTTAGCAACTAGAGCAGACGCAGCAGTAGACTCAAAAGAAGGGTCAGTGACGACAGTAGCAAGGAGACGCGTGACAGTAGGACTGGCAGCACGAAGAGAGTCCGACTCCGGGTCGGGAAGAGCAGGAAGAGAGGACTCAGGAGGAGAAGGCAAAGGGGCACGCAAAGGAGCAGTGGACGGACGCAGAGACATCCGGTGCGTACCAGGGACAGGAGGAGGACGCTCACGCGAACTACGACCACTAGCGCGAGCAGGACGGACAGGCGACGTAGGGCGAGACGCAGGCTCACGACGCTCAGCAAGACCTCCAGTAGGACCAGTGTAGGGAGAAGGAGCAGGCAAAGGGGAGGTAGGCTGCAGCTGAAACTGTGGCTGGACAGGCTGCGGACACTCTAAGGGAGGAGGAGGACCAGCAGAAGGTGGAAGACCAAGAACCTGCTGCAGGAGTGGAACGAAGTACGGTCGAGGCTGCGTGGCGACGCTAGAAGCAGCAGGGACACCACCAGTACCCTCAGTAGGAGCACCCGCTCCAGCATCACCTCCAGCAGCTCCAGAACCTTCAGCAGCACCAGGAGCACCTCCAGCAGGACCGCCAGCGGCAGTCTCAGCGCCAACACCCGCAGCAGCACCGGCTCCAGTCGAACCCGCAGGCCCAACAGCTCGAGTACTACCAGTACGAGCACCTCCGGGACCCGCGAGCGCAGCACCCTCAGCAGCCGAAGAACCTCCAGCACCACCAGCACGACGCCAGTGCCGAGCAAACCACTCGCGCAGCTCTTGTGGAGAGAGTGGCTACCGGCGAGACGAAGCACCCGGAGAACCTCAAGGTGGAGCACCTCCACACGCAGTACCTCCAGGCGTAGCACCCCCAGGCTCAGCACCCCCCGGCTCAGTAAGCCCTGGCTCAGCACCCCCAGGCTCAGCACCCCCAGGCTCAGCACCCCCAGACGCAGCACCCTCAGGCCCCGCACCCCCAGGTCTAGCAGCCCCAGGCTCAACACCCCCAGCGGCAGCACCCTCAGCAGCACCAGAGTCACCAGTGACCTCGACAGGCTCGACTGCGTCTACCTGGGACACACCTGAAGGGGCAGAACCCTGAGGGGGCAGGGGGTCTACCTGAGGGGGACCTGGTACCAGGAACACTGGGGGTGGGGGGAGGGACGGAGTGCGGTAGGGGAAGAGGCGGTAGTATGGGACCGACTCGTCAAACGTGACGTCCTGGGAGGAGAGAACACCCAGGCGCGTCAGGGAGGAACCCCAGGAAGACGCAAGGAGCAGCACGAGGGGACACCTTGTCCGCAGACAAGTTGCAGACAAACGCCCGAGATCCCCAGACCCGGAACGCCGACGCATCGCCAACCTTCCCCGTCCATAGCAGGGCTGGGGAGGTCTCCGCCCTGGAGACCCTGGGGTGGAGGTTGAGCTGATGCGCCGCGTACCTGACCACAAACGGCCACAGAAAATGGGGGGCAGCCGCATTCATCATAGACGTACGAGCGACGTCCATGACCATGCCAATGCGGCGCTCAGCAATCCCATTTTGCTGCGGAGAATCCGGAAGCGTGAAGGTCTGACGGATGCCCCGTGCGCGACAGTAGGCTCTTAGAAGGCCAGAGGAAAACTCTCCGCCTCTGTCCGAGTGCAGACGCAGAACAGGAAAGTCCGAACCAAAGCTCTGTCTGAGCTGGAGACGAGCTGCGCGGATCCAGTTGATCAGCACCTCAGTGACATCACCTTTGCTGCGCAAGGGGAAGACTGTGGTGTAACGCGAGTAGTCGTCAACAACGAGCAGGAAGTAGCGCTCGTGACCCTGTCCACGGACGCGGGCTGGGCCCCACACGTCCATGTGAAGCGTCTGCAACGGGGCCTCTGTCGGAAGAAATTGGGAGGAGTGAGGGGCAGCCCGCTGGCGCCCCTCGACAGAGGGGACACAGGTAGGGCCAGGGCCCTAAGGAAGGGGAGGGAGGGACCGAGGGAGAGTAGAAACAAGAAGACGGGAGGCCATGCCTCTGAGCCGAAGCAGAGAGGGGTGACCAAGGCGGTGGTGCCAGAGGAGAGTCTCGTGAGACAGGAGACGACACGAACAGGGGGCAGACTAAGGACCAGACCTGGACGCTGTAGCAAACACCTGGCCCGACGCAGTGACCCTACAAGACTCAACAACTGGAGGAGACGTAGTGGTCAGTGTGTACAGGCTCGACCCCGGCTGACGGGTAAACGTAGCCAGGTGTCGGCCTGTGCTAGCCTCTGTGCAGTGGGTTACCCGCTGACGCGCAGGAGTGAACTGGTGTACTCCCCCATCCTGTAGGTCAGCACCACTCACCAGGTTCGTAGAGAACGAGAGGAGGTAGAGACCAGACAGGGTGCCAGAGGGAGCCGCCGGACACGGGAGGACCGTGGAGTAGTGAGACAGGACAGGACCCCCAGAGGGGTCAGCTAGAGACACCGCAACCGGCCGACTAAGCGGCGTGAGTGTGGTGCGATCCCGAAAGAAGGAGCAAGAAGCCCCAGAGTCAAGGGTGAAGGTGAGGGAGGCCGAAGCCGACGTAGTACCTGAGAGCGCAGACTCACCAGTACCTGAGGACGCAGACGCACTAGCACCTAGAGCAGCAGCGTCGCACGCACCTAGGGCAGCAGCCGTACCAGTACCTAGAGTAGCAGTCCCAATGCCCGGATCGGGCGGGAAACACCGGTAACAGTCACCCTCATCACTAATAGACACAGCATACATGGCCGAAAGAATAGCATCAAAGTCAAGATCAAAGATGGCCACACCCGCCCTAGACAGCTCGCCCCAGCAAGGGATCTCTGAGGCCTCCGGGAACTGGTGACGCCACGCGTCCGTCAGGCGGCCAAAGCAGCGCTGGGTGGGGTGCGCACCCCCACACTGCTCACCCGCACGGTCGCCGGTGCGCAGGACGTAGGTGCACGGACCAAAACCCCCACCCCGCTAGCGTGCAGTGTACCACTCACGGAGCTGCTGAGGTGACAGGGTCTCACGACCACGCTGCTGCTGCTGGCGCGAGCCACCACTGGAGCCACTTCTCTGCGACGACCCGCGACCAGCTCCACTGCCACCCCCACCGCCTCTGCCTCCTCCGCTGGCTCCACCACTGCCGCCGCCTCCGCCGCCGCTTCCACCGCCGCCTCCTCCGCCACCTCCGCTCCCACCGCCACCGCCGCCGCCGCCTCCGCCTCCACTGCCACCACCGACCCCTCCACCCCCACCTCCACTCCCACCGCCACCCCCACTCCCCCCACCGCCTCCACTTCCACCTCCACCGCCCGCTCCTCCAGCTCACTTGCCCCCCTTGCCCTTGCCAGGGCGGCGTCTCCCGCTAGGGGCAGACGCCGCGCCGACCGACTCTAGACCAAGGAGGTCGGCCGCAGCAGAAGAGGCAACAGAGGGCAAGAGGGGGGAGGGAGAACACCCCTCAAAGATGGGGGTGCGCGGGTCACCTCAAGAGGCTCCTACAACGACGATGCTCTTCTCTATCGCTACGAGGGCCTTTTCGAGGAGGTCTACGGTGAGCGTGGTGGGACAGAATGAGATAAAGTGGTCCCTGACTACGCGATGGGAGTCAGGGAGGCGAGTGACTAGGAAGTACAGAGTGATGTACATGGGGGGGGGGGTTCGCGGCGCAGAAGTCAGCAGGGAGTGCAGCGCGGTAGCGAGTGTCACTAGTGCGGAGGTGCGTGATGAGGTCAGCTACGGTGGGAAAAGCAGCAAGGTCAGGGAAGAGGTACGGCAGCATGAGACGGCTCAGTGCAGCAGTGGCAGGGGAGGAGTAGCGCGCGACTACAGCGTCGTACAAGGTCTGAGCACTCTTGTACTGACTAAAGTGCGCGCGCTCAGTGGTAGGCATGACGCACAGCAAGACGTGCAGCAGCGTCGCGCGTGGCCCACTGGGAGCGAACAGTGGCGTCAGCATTAGCAGCAGGGGCAGGGGAAGCGCCAAAGGTAAGGTCAAAGAGAGAGAGGCCGTGTGCCCTATCGCACTATAGGAACAGCTGCAGGTCGTCGACCCAGACCTCAAAGTCTACGGCTCGTCCCTCAGCGTCAAACGTTAGGACACTAGGGGTAGCCATGACTACAGATGACGTGCAGTGTAAACAGTAGGGGAGGGAGGGCCGTGCAGGGGGAGAAGGCACTGTGCTCACCAGACAGGGCAGCTCTGACGGTCCAGCTGCTGGGCAGCTCGGTGGTAGAGCGGCTTAGCGGCAGGGTGGCTCGGCGGCAGGGCGGCTCGGCGGCAGGGCGGCTCGGCGGCAGGGCAGCTTGGCGGCAGGGCGGCTCGGCGGCTGGGCGGCTCGGCTTCCGGGCGGCTCGGCGGCAGGGCGGCTCGGCGGCAGGGCGGCTAGGCTTCCTGGCGGCTCGGCGGCAGGGCAGCTCTCGTGCAGGGCGGCGCGGCGGCGCTCTCGTGTAGGTATGGCGGCGGGTGAGCCGCAGTTAGGGCGGCGGGTGTGCCGCAGGTAGGTCGGCGGGTGGCCGCAGGTAGGGCGGCGGGTGCGCCACAGGTAGGTCGGCGGGTGGCCGCAGGTAAGGCGGCGGGTAGGGCCGCAGGTAGGTCGGCGGAGGGCCGTAGGTAAGGGCGGCGACGGGCCGTAGGTAAGGGCGGCGACGGACCGTAGGTAAGGGCGGCGACGAGCCGGTGCAAGGGCGGCGCGAAGCCGCGGGTAAGGGCGGCGATGAGCCGGGGCTGCGCGAAGCCGCAGGTAGAGGCGGCGCGAAGCCGCGGGAAGGGCGGCGACGGGCCTGGGCGACGCGAGGCCGCAGGTAGGGGCGCCGCGAAGCCGCCGGTGAGGGCGGCGCAAAGCCGCGGGTAAGGGCGGCGACGGGCCGGGGAAAAATAAGGCGGCGCGCCGCAGCCGCTAGGGCGGCTCGACGCGACCGTAAGGGCGGCGCGACGGGCCGCTAGGTGCGACTCGACGGGCCGCTAAAAAAAAGGCAGGCGCGACTCAAGGCGCGCTTCGGTGGGCCCAAGGAACAGTCCTTAGGAGGGGACCTGCTCTGATTCCATGTGAGAATGAGAACGAGAATGCATCAACTATGAATGAAGTGGGTACATATAGGAAACCCTAAATGGGTTTTACCCCCTGTGGGATACCCCACTATAGCCTACACAACAGCATAAGCTATAATGTTCTGACACCGCGCTGGTGAGCAGTGCGGGGGCTCGCACTCCACCCAGCGCTGCTTCGGCCGACAGACGGACGCTTGGCGTCACCAGTTCCCTGACGCCACTGAGATCCCTTGCTGAGGAGAGCTGTCTAGGGCGGGGGTTGCTATCTTTGATCTTGACTATGATGCTATTCTTGCTGCCATGTATGCTGTGTCTGCTAGTGATGAGGGTGACTGTTACGTGTGTGTTCCGCCTGACCCGGGCATTGAGGTTGCTGCTCTAGGTGTTGGTGAGGCTGCTGCTCTAGGTGCTACTGCGTCTGCTGCCCCAGGTGCTGGTGAGTCTGCTCTCTCAGGAACCACGTCGGCTCAGGCCTTACACACCTTCACCCTTGACTCGGATGCTTCCCACTCCTTCTTTCAAGACCGCACCACGCTTACACCGCTTAGTCGGCCGGTTGCGGTCTCACTGGCGGACCCCTCTGGGGGTCCTGTCCTTGCTTGCTTCTCCACTGTCTTACCGTGTTCGGCAGCCCCCTCTGGCACCCTGTCAGGTCTCTACCTCCCCTCGTTCTCTACAAACTTGGTGAGTGGAGCGGACGTACAGGATCGAGGGGTTGACCTGTTCACTCCTGCGAGTCAGCGGGTGACCCACTGTACGTGTGCTCGGACGGGCCGACACTTGGCCACGTTTACCCGTCGGCCGGGGTCGAGCCTGTACACACTTACTACTGAGTCTCCTCCGGTTGCTGAGTCTGGTCAGGTAGCTGCATCAAGTCAGGTGTTTGCTGCAGCCTCCAAGTCTGCTTCCTGCTCGTGTCGTCTCCTGTCCCACCCGACTCTCCTTTGGCACCACCGCCTTGGTCACCCCTCCCTGCCTCGTCTCCGAGGCATGGCCTCCCGTGTCCTTGTCTCTGGTCTCCCTCGGTCCCTCCCTCCCCTAACTCTGGGGCCTGCCCCTACCTGCGTTCCCTACGTCGAGGGGAGGCAGCGTGCCGCCCCTCACTCCACCGAGTTTCCTCCGACAGAGGCTCCGCTGCAGACTCTTCACATGGACGTGTGGGGCCCCGCCCGCGTCCGTGGCCAGGGTCACGAGCGTTACTTCCTGTTGGTGGTTGACGACTACTCGCGTTACACCACGGTGTTCCCCTTGCGCAACAAGGGTGACGTCACTGAGGTGTTGATCGACTGGATCCGCGCAGCTCGTCTCCAGCTCCGAGAGAGTTTCGGCTCGGACTTTCCTGTTGTGCGTCTGCACTCTGACAGAGGCGGGGAGTTTTCCTCTACCCGTCTGGGAGCCTTCTGTCGAGCACAGGGCATTTGCCAGACCTTCACGCTTCCGACCTCTCCACAGCAAAATGGGATTGCTGAGCGCCGCATTGGCATGGTCATGGACGTCGCTTGTACGTCCATGATCCATGCGGCTGCCCCCATTTTCTGTGGCCGTTTGCGGTTCAGTACGCAGCGCATCAGCTCAACCTTCAGCCTCGGGTCTCCTTGCCAGAGACCTCCCCCACCCTGCGGTGGACGGGGAAGGTTGGCGATGCGTCTGCGTTTCGGGTCTGGGGATCTTGGGCGTTTGTCCGCGACTTGTCTGCGGACAAGCTGTCGCCCCGTGCTGTTCCCTGCGTCTTCCTTGGCTTCCCCTCTCACGCGCCTGGGTGGCAGTTGTACCACCCCACCTCGCGCCGTGTTTTGTCCTCCCAGGACGTCACCTTAGACGAGTCGGTGCCTTACTACCGTCTCTTCCCCTACTGCACTGCGCCCCTCCCCCCGCCGCCGCTCTTCCTTGCGCGAGGTCCTCCCACGGTAGACCCCCTCCCCCCTCACGGTCCTGCCCCGTCAAGTGTGTCCCAAGTAGACGCAGTCGAGCCTGTTGAGGTAGCTGTTGACTCTGTTGCTATTTCGGGTGCTGAGCGTGCGGGTGCCGGGTCTGGGGGTGCTGAGCCTGGGGGTGCGGAGCCTGGGGGAGCTGAGTCTAGGGGTGCTGAGCCTGGGGGTGCTGAGTCTGGGGGTGCTGAGCCTGGGGGTGCTGAGCCTGGGGGTACGGAGTTAGGGGGTGCGGAGCCTGGGGGTGCTGGATCTGCTCGTGTGGCCTTTGGCGGTGCTTCGTCGAGGCTGGAGCTACTCTCTCGGCAGGAGCTGCGCGAGTGGTTTGCCCGGCGCTGGAGCCGTGCTGCTGGAGCTGGAGGTGCTATTGTTGGTGCTGGTCCTGAAGGTGCTCAAACTGGCGGTACTGGAGCTGCTGGGACAGGGGGTGCTGCTGGGGCTGCTGGAGTCGGTCCTCCTGGAGGTCCTGCTGGAGCTGCTCGAGCTGCTGGAGCTGCTGGAGCTGGAGTTTCTGGGGGTGTTGGCGCTGGTGGTTCCGCTGGCGCTGGTGCTTCTAAGGGTGTTAGAGTTGGCGCTGTTGGAGCTGGAGGTACTGCTGGCGCTGGTGCTGCCGCTTGGGGTACTGGTGCTGTCCCTGCTGGTTCTGGAGGCGCTACGCGGTCGCGGCCGTACTTCGTTCCGCTCCTAGAGCAGGTTCTTGGTCTACCGCCCTCTACTGGTCCTGCTCCTCCCTTAGTGTGTCCATAGCCTGTCCAGTAGCGGTCACAGTTACAGCCCGCCTCCCCCCTACCTGCTCCTTCTCCCTACAATGGTCCTACTACAGGTCTTGTTCAGCGTCGTGAGCCTGCGCCTCGTCTTGCGTCGCCTGTTCGTGCTGCCCGCACTAGTGGTCGTTCTCCGAGTCCGCGTCCTCCTGTGGTCCCAGGAACACACCAGATGGCACTTCGTCCTTCCACTGCTCCTCTGCGTGTCCCGTTGCCGTCTCCTCCTGAGTCCTCTCTTCCTATCCTTGCTGACCCGGAGTCTGACTCTCTTCGTGCTGCCAGTCCTACTATCACGCATCTCCTGGCTACTGTTGTCACTGACCCTTCCTTTGAGTCCACTACTGCGTCTGCCTTAGTTGCTGAGCTTGTCGACTTTGCTGTTTGCTGTCGTCTAGACTACGCCGCTAGTCTTGTTGCTGAGTCTGAGTCTGTCTGTCCTCCGTCCGTCGGGGGTGAGTGTGCTCTTAGCACGGACGGCCTTGAGGATAGGCAGGAAAAGTTCCAGTGTTTTGCTGCTGCTTTGCCTCATCTCGTGTCTTTGTTGATTGCCCCTGAGGGAGACCCGGATGCACCAGACATCCCGACTCCTCGATCGTACGCTGAGGCGATCGAGGGTCCCTACTCCTCACAGTGGCAGTCAGCCATGGACGCAGAGATGGCGACGTCGACGAGGTTCCCCCACCTGGGGCGAACATGGTCAGTGGCATGTGGATTTTCAGGGTGAAGCGGCCGCCGGGTTCTCCGCCTGTCTTCAAGGCGCGTTACGTGGCTCGAGGCTTCAGTCAGCGGCAGGGAGTTGACTACTTTCAGACCTTCTCTCCCACCCCGAAGATGACCTCTCTTTGGGTGCTGCTGCAGATAGCCGCTCGGCGCGACTACGAGCTTCACTCTCATGACTTCAGCACAGCTTTCCTGCAGGGCAGCCTGCACGAGGAGATCTGGCTGCGCTTCCCACCTGGCTTCATTATGTCGTTTCCCCCTGGTACCCACTGGAGCCTCCGGCGGCCAGTCTACGGTCTTCGCCAGGCGCCCCGTGTGTGGCACGACACACTTAGGACTACACTTGCAGCTCTTGGCTTTGCTCCTTCTACAGCCAACCCTTCGTTGTTTCTGCGCACCGACACCTCTATGCCGCCGTTCTACGTCCTCGTGTACGTCGAAGACTTCGTCTTTGCCACTGCTGACACTGCTGGACTCGCCCACGTGTAGTCCGAGCTGCAGAAGAGACACACGTGCACAGACCTGGGTGAACTGCGCAGCTACCTTGGCTTGCAGATCACCCGGGACAGAGCACAGCACACCATTACCCTGACTCAGTCACACATGGTGCAGCAGGTCCTTCCGTGCTTCCACTCCACGTACTCCTCGCCTCAGGCCACTCCTCTGTCTACTCGCCAGTCGCTCTCAGCTCCGCCTTCGGATGAGTCCGTAGAGCCAAGTGGCCCGTACCCAGAGCTTGTTGGCTGCCTCATGTACCTGATGACCTGCACACGACCTGACCTTGCATACCCTCTTAGCATCTTGGCACGCTATGTTGCTCCTGGGAGACACCGACCAGAGCACATGGCTGCAGCGAAGAGGGTGTTGCGCTACTTGTGCAGTACGTCGGGCATGGGGCTTGTGCTTGGAGGGCGACGTTGAGTGGTCCTCAGAGGTCACGCAGACGCTTCTTGGGCTGACGACCAGGCTACGCAGCGGTCGTCACAGGGCTACACCTTCAGCCTTGGCTCCGGCTCTGTCTCGTGGTGGTCTACCCGCTCGTGTTCTGTTCTCGGCTCCAGCTGTGAGGCCGAGATCTACGCGGGGGCCATGGCTGCACAGGAGCTACGCTGGCTCACCTACCTGGTGACTGACCTAGGAGAGCCGCCTCGTTCTCCTCCAGTTCTCTACGTAGACAACAAGGCCATGCTGGCCTTGTGTCGGGAGCACAGACTGGAGCACAGAACGAAGCACATTGCTCTCCGCTACTTCCTTGCTTGTGACCTGCAGCAGCGTGGTCAGCTGCGCCTTGTTTACGTGGCCTCTGAGGTCAACACTGCTGATATCTTTACCAAGGCACTTCCGCCTTGTGATCATCAGCGCTTCTGTACGATGCTAGATCTTGTGCCTACTTGGCCTCACTTGCTCACTTCTTGATCTTGCTTGTACTGTGATCTTTCTATACCTGCACATGCTTGTTTACCTTTATATATGATCTTGTATGTGAACTGTGTCAAAGTTATTTTATGTAACTGCTTGTGGTTTAGGTGTAGTGTATTTATCTTGTCTTGTGTTTGGTGGTGCACCTCTAGCTTCTTGACTATATGTTGTATCTCTTTGCTATTATTGAACCACCCTTTTCTCTCGACATTTTCTCCTCACCCTCGATCTCAACTTACTCAACCTCTCTAGCTATGGCTCCTAAGCCTTGCTAGAAACTTTTTCACAAACTGGCCTTGTAGCCTTGCTCTTGTGCTCGGACTGTGTGGTGACGTTGTGATCCACCCTGAGCTTGCTTTGCTTTGCTTGACTGGTCTTGTGACCTCTTGTTCTCCCCCACTTTGCCTATGGGGGTGTGTCAAACTCTTATGCTATAGTCTGTGTAGGCTATAGTGGGGTAGACAATATGGGGTACAACACTTCTAGGTTTTCCTACTTGTATCCACCTGCTTGCTAGTTTAGACATTCCTCATTTCTTCACAATCACGGTGTACTCGAATGACCCGTACCCTAGTCTGGAAAGCTGTTTTGGCGCAGTCCGATGGTTCGACCCTAATCTGATGGTAACCTCCCCGTAAATCTTTTTTCGAAAAAACCCGTGTTGTTCGCAGTTGGTCGATCAGTTCGTCGGCGCGGGGAATGGGGTACCGTGACTTAACTGTTACCCTGTTGAGCGCTCGGTAATCGATGCACATGTGAAACCCTCTGTCTTTTTTTGGCGTGAACAGTATCGGTGCGGCGAACGGTGACGAGCTCGGTCGGATGAAATTTTTCTTTAACAAGTAATGTAGCTGCTTCCTCAGATCGTCGAGCTCGGGCTATGTGAGTCTGAACTGGCGCTGTACAGTTGGCTGTTCCCCCAGTTCTAATTCTATTCGGTGGTCATGTGCTCGCTGAGGTTGCAGTCCTTCCGGTAAGTCGTCGGGAAAAATCCCGAGGTATCGTCTCAATAGTTCCTGTAGTTCGGGCGGTACTGCTGCCAGCAGTTTCGTGAAATCACTCAGCTGCTCTGCTCCTTCTACTACTCAAATGTCTACTGCGTATACGTCAGCTCCAGCAGCGACAGCCCGTTTCATGGTGACGGCGTTGACGTGTACCGTTGAAGACTCAGGCGATTGCCAGCGAGGTAGCTCAACCCAGTTACCGCTACTTCGCATAGTGCAGCTACCCGTCGTCCAGACAATTCGTGGGCTATACCGTCGCAGCCAATCACGTCCCAGTAAAATGTCGTGTCCATCTAGTGTCGTCGCGAGCATTTCCTGTGTAAATCCGAAATTTCCCCCGCATCGGACTTTGACTCTCTCCACCCTCTCCCGTATGGCCAGTGGCGTGCCGTCAACTAAGCGTGCGTCTATCTCAGGTAAACAATGGCTAAGTGTCAGTTGCAGTTTTCGTGCGGTTGCGGTATTAACTAAACTGTGACTTGCTCCACCGTCGATACAAATCTTCACTATTGCTCCCTGTATTTTCCCGTGGATCAGTACTGGGCAATCCGTCGCTGTACCCTCCTTATTCGTCCGAGCCCGATCAATAGCATGAATCGGTACTGTGACTCGGTGAGGGTCGGTGGGGTTGGGCGAGCAGGCAGTCTCGTCAGTAGTTGGCCCGATTCCTACTGACTGCTGGCGTTTCCCTGCCTTGGAGACTCCTTCCCCTGCTCTGCTCCGCGGCGCCACAGCTCCTCTGGGCATTCACTCTTGCGATGGCCCATCCTATTGCAAGCAAAGCAGCGCCCCTTAAACGGTGCGGCACCTGCATTCGTCGCAACGGCGTGTACGGTGGCGTGCTCGATCGGTCCAAGAGGACGATGTCTGTCCCAGGTCTCGGACGGCGCAAAATGTCGATTTTCTCGGCGAGCGCGAGAATCTCGTTGAAGTTCGAGAGCTTGCGTAGCATGATCTCGTGCGAGATGTCCGGCTTCAGCCCTCCAACGTAACGGTCCACCCGCTCTGCTTCGTGCATGTAGTCGACTTGCTCGCATAATGCGAGAAAACCACTCGTGTAGTCTTGAACCGCCCCGAGCTGCCGCCAAGTACGCAGTTTCTGACGCGCCAATATAGAAGCCGCGATTGGCTCGAAGCGCGCCCGAAGCCCTGCGCACCACGCATCCCACGTGCTGTACTGGGCGGTTTCGCAGAATGAACTCCAAGTGACAGCTGGACCCGTGGGCCCTTCCTCTTGCGACGGTGGCTCGTAGGCACGTGGCGACGTCATGATGACTCGCCACCAGTCTATGGCGGGGCCCCTCAGCAGCGAGACGGCATATCGGATCTTCGCTGCGTCCGACTCAACTTAATTTGCGTCGAAGAAGACGTTCATCGTAAAGACCCACGATTGAACTGTCGGACCTCCACGCTGACTCGGGTCAAAGCAGGGCGGGCGTTGCGGCTTGAGTGGCATTGGTGCCATAATGGCCTGTTCGCCACTTGTCGCCGTGAACCCCACGTGCCGACGGGCTTCACGAGGCTCCCGCGGGCTTGGTGCGACCCTGTTTCCTCCCATGCCAGGCATCGGTTAGGCGGCGCCATCACTGGCTGCACCTGAGCGCTATCCCATGCTGTCGTGTTGTGTTGGTGTGCCGGACGAAATGACGATCGGTTCGTCCGATTGTGCAGATGCATTTGTCGGTGCGTGTGGTGGCGCTGGAGTATTCACCGTGGATTGCTGACGCGCGGAGTCACGTTCCGCCGTGAGCGTTGGAATTTCGAGCGCCGATTCTTCAACTTGGCGTACCAGACGGTCAAGCTGCTCCTGCGTCAACGTCGCGAGCGTGAATTCGGCCATGGCAAGGGTGTCGCGCGAGCTCGGCGAGAGCCTCTGTCGTGGCCTTCGTGCTTACGAGAGAGCACTACGAGCGGTGGTGCTGTGTCGCTGAGAGACGTCTACCCCCTCAAAAAACCGAGATAGTGGGGAAGCGAAGGTGTGGGTGCGGTCCGTGGAGAGATCGTAGGCTCTGAATACCAAGTGTTACGTGTGCAATTGAGTGAGCGATTGAGGATTGCACTATCGAAGCAAGAGTCCAATGAGCGAAGGCATGAGCGAAGAATATATAGCGAAACTACAATGGTAACGGTAATGAACTGTGGTTGTCGCGCGACGGGCCTGGGACAGAGGTTGTGGAAAATGTCGAAGCAAAAGGCCCGGAGCGCGGGTTACCCGCCGAGCCGTGAGGTCGGGGTGCGACGTGCGAAGGTGGCGGGAGGATTGTCGATGCAATGGTTGCGAGTGGTAACGGTGCTGACTGTGGTGCTAAAGTGGTGTACGTGCTGAGCGGGGACGCAAAGTAAGGAAAAGGAATTTCCCTTACAACAATA
Source organism: Closterium sp. NIES-65 (assembly GCA_948144175.1). Taxonomy (NCBI): domain Eukaryota; kingdom Viridiplantae; phylum Streptophyta; class Zygnematophyceae; order Desmidiales; family Closteriaceae; genus Closterium; species Closterium sp. NIES-65. The sequence continues at coordinate 234,507 of CANXME010002345.1, forward strand.
TATCAATGAGCATCAATCTCTAAATAAAGAAAAGCTACATACGGTATTGCATTGTCCAATACCAACGGCTTCTCTATCCATCCGTGCCCTTGAATTGATGCGGGTTTCTCTATTTGTTCGCTTCACCTGCTTCACATAGGGCACTCTAGCTTTCCCCTGATTGCTACCAAGATCCACCCCATTTTGTCTCCACTGTCCATCCATGCCATTTTGCATCCAGCCCAAAACATAACCACATATCTACCTCCCACTTCTCCCACAGCCAGTCCCCACCTGTGCCTCCAGAGGTGCTCTCTTTTCTCCCACCCACAGCAGCCCCTCTCTTCCGACACAACAGCCATGCCTCTCTTTCTGCATCGCCAAGGCAAATAGAAAGCCCACAGCACACGGCCCAGCCAGCAGCACACAGCAGTCATGAGCAAACGGCCTGGGTGGTTTCGCAGCCGGCCAGCACATCCAAGCAGTTTTCCTCCACCTTCAGCCGCGTGGGGTAATCCGCGGGGCAAACACCCTGGATGATTGGCGACCCAGAGAACGAGTTGTTCCGCACGTCTAGAATGAACGTGCTGAGGGCTCCCAGAGCCGGCTGCGGCAGAGGCCCTGTGAAGCTGTCTCCTGAGAGCACCAACCGGGTCAGATTCGGCAGGTCGTTTATGCTGACCGGAAAATAACCTCCAAGGTCCGCATTACCACTTAAATCCAAGCTCAAGAGCTCTGACAGGTTTCCCAGCTCTTCAGGCAAGGTACCGTTGAGCGCGTTAGCGCCGAAGTGGAAGTATTTAAGCTTCGTGAGCGTGCTTAGAGACACGGGGACCTCGCCAGCTAGCAGATTCCGCCCGAAGAACAGCCCTTCGATGTTCTCGAGGATCGGCCAGTCGTAGTCCGCCATCTGTCCGTCGATGCCGTTCCCAGCAAGGTTCAGGCTGGTCAGGTCGCTCATTAGCACGATTTCCGTCGGGAGCGATGCGATGTGGTTCCCCGCCAAGTCCATCGCGACGACGCCTGCGCCCGAGGCGGGGAAAGTGATGGGCATGTCGGCTAACAAGTTGACGCTTGCCGAGAACGTCAGGTTAGACGAGCTGCCGTCTATTTCCGGGAACATTGCCGGCAGGTCCGTGAAAAAGCATTTGTCGAAATGGCCGAACTGCAGATTTGCGAGGCGACTGAACTCGTCGGGAATTTCTCCTGAGAGGTAAGTATTGGACACGTTTAGAACCTTGAGGTTGGTAAGCGCGCCAATGGACGGTGAAAGCGGCCCGCTGACGAGTGTCTTGGAGATGTCGAGGTAAGTCAGCTGCGTGAGGTTCCAGATGTAGTTAGGGTTCTTGTTGAAGAGGTTGCTCGAAAGGTCTAGATGCTGTAAGCGAGTCAGCTTGGAGAGAGTCGTCGTCAGCGGCCCGAGCAGGGCGTTATTCGCGAGGTTCAACATCTGTAGATGCGACAGACCCGATAAGCTAGAATGTATTCCCGCGACGGGGCTTTTTATACCGGAGCTGTTTAAAGCAAGTTTGAGAACGTTTCCCACGGGACCGCAGGCGACGCCGACCCATTTCGAGCAATCGGCGCCTTTCGCCCACGAAGTGGAGCCAGTGAATCCGCTATAAGCACCCTTGAGAGCTAATAACGCGTTCTCCTGCGATGGTTTGATCTTGACTGACGAAACCAGGCGATCGGAAGGTGAAGGGAGAAAGAAGAGGAGGAAGAGGGTGTAGATTAAATGCGGCTTCATGGTGTCTACAATGCGGCGCGGTTCTGGTAGTGAGGAGCGGTAAGGGGCGGTTCATGAGGATATGGGACGCTCTGTCGACATCGAGCTGCTTGCGGCAACGTTCGAGTGCGCACAAATTCGTTCCAGACGGCTTCACTTAGTGCAGATTACCGCCACATGTAACGTCACAAAATAGCTGCCGGAAACACTTGTTCCGTGACGCCAGTGTCTCTGCGCTGCTCTAGTACACCCTGTTTCTCGATGTTTGAACAGTCGGGAGCCCGGCTACAGTGCGCACGTGTGCTTGGATTCATCGGGCTGGTGCTTGCAACCGAAATGCACTTCAGGAGAACGGTAGACAACGGTTTATGAAAGAAACGTGCTTTTGAGTTCGGTTTCGTGCGGCAAAAGTGCTTATACGGTATGTTCTGGGACCAATTTGGACGCATTGATGTCAGTACAACCGGCTTGTAAATATGGCGAATGTCAGTGTGGCGCGAAACAGGGTGTAGTAAGCGAGAAATCTGGGAGCTGTTAGGTGCTGCTGACCCACTGCCCATTACCGGCGATTAGGACCAGTCAAGGTGCAAATATCGCAGGATCGTCTGCACATATCGATCCCCGTAATCGATTGAGCAGATCGATTGGCGAAGCGTGGCGATCGCGACGTTGTAACGAACGCTAATGAGATTTGACAGACCTCACGCGATCAGTGATCAGTCGCATTCACACAATGTACAAAAAAATTGGCCAAAAAGCGTTTTGTAGCGTTTTGTGTAGTGAAAAGGGTAACCGATCCGCACAACGATCGGACGGACAACTGATCATCTACTTTTATCACGTCCTTAGGGAGGGCTTGGGTTGGGTGGTGTTGTGTCGTGTTTTCGGTTGAAGCTTGCTGCACCTTTTTCTCCCAGTCTGTTGTTTGTTGTGCAGTGCGTGCGTGTATCGAGCGTAGTTACCGGGGTAGGTCGTGCCTGCGGGGGATGGACAAGAGGAGCGAGGAGAGGCACCACCTGTGCAGATGTACAGGTTGGGAACAAGAGGGGAGAATGGTGTGTGTGGGGGCAAGAAGGTTTGGTGAGATAATGGGGATTGTAGGGGTTTTTGAATTGAACAAAGATGGTCGGTGCTTAGTCGCAGGTGGGTGGGGGAGTTGAATGGTTATGGATCTGCCAAGGGGATCAGGTGGAATTGCAGGTTGTGCGGGTGAAGGAGAGATGTCGCTGTTGGGAGAGCAATGACTTGTTCGGTTTTGAATTTGCTTCGATATAGATTGTAGGCTGTTTAATCTCATGTCCTGTATCGTGCTGTTGAAGTTAAGTGCTGGCAGCAGAAAACGACAACGCAGCCGCTTTCTGGCCGCGCTCGAGATATTTTGCGGCTCGAAGGGGGGAAGGAGGCCGGGTTCGGGCCCTGTCTGACCAAACCAGCTCCGACCGCCACCAGCTCATTCATACACCCTGTTTCGCGCCACACTGACATTCGCCATATTGACAAGCCGATTGTACTGACATCAATGCGTCCAAATCGGTCCCAGAACATACTGTATAAGCACTTTTGCCGTACGAAACCGAACTCAAAAGCACGTTTTTCATAAACCGTTGTCTACCGTTCTCCTGAAGTGCATTTCGTTTGCAAGCACCAGCCCGCTGAATCCAAGCACACGTGCGCACTGTAGCCGAGCTCCCGTTTGTTCAAACATCAAGAAACAGGGTGTACGTGGATAGAAGCACGCTTGGAAACACAAGTCATCGGGGAAATCCCTAACCAAACAGACCGAGCCGAATGGCGCACTTAGGCTGGGTACCAGTTTAGGGAACTCGGAAACTCCTAACCAGATTCAAGGTCCCGGACCAGGGTGAACGAGCTTGTTGGCAAGTTAAACACCAATCAGCAGTGTCGTAAGGGCTCCAAAGCAGCAGCCGCCTACGCCGACCGAACCGTTCCGTACACGCCATCCTGCCATTCCCCCGTTACCCCCCCTGCCCCCCCCCCACCTCCCGCGGGGATACATGCCTTCCCCACCTCCAAGCACGCCAAGCAATTAGCACCTCCAGTTCTCCATCCCAACAATTCGTTCCCAGATACAAAACGACTCGCTGTTCCAGATTCTTGTTATCTTCATTCCTGATAATCCGTTTTGCCGATTCGTCAAAGCAACTTTCTTTATTTCGTCGACAAATAATTTTAGCCAGACAAGATGGGTCGAAACATTCCTGTCATTATACTTTTGGTATCACTGCTCGTGTCGTCCCATCTCCACGCGAACGCAGCAGTAATAAAACCGTACCAGCAAAAAGCGATGCTGAACGCCAAGAGCGCGTACGGCAGCTTCAAGGGAAGTTCCACGTGGAAGGCGGGCGCGGACTGCTCCACGTGGCAGCGTGTGCAGTGCAACAGCGCGGGTGACGTCACGCACCTCCACCTCGCGAACGCGATGATTCGCTCCACGGGCGTCGGCATCGCGCCGTCCCTCTCCGTGCTCACGAAGCTCGCCTTCCTCAGCCTCTACAACAACAGCATCACCGCCGAACTCGGAACCGTCCTCTCCACCCTCACTTCCCTGAAAATCCTCAACCTTCAGCTGAATCGCTTTTACGGGAGCGGCTCGAGCAGAATCTGGAAATTAACTCAGCTCACGTACCTCGATATCTCCCACAATCTGCTCGTCGGGCCGCTCGGCGCGGGGCTTGGCGCGCTGACGAACCTCGCGTACCTAGACGTGTCGTCGAACTACTTCCGCGGCGCCATGCCCGCGTCGTTCAGCAACCTTGTGAAGCTCGAATACAGCGACTTCAGCGGCTGCTTCTTCACGGAGCTGCCGCCCGCCTTCCCCGAGCTGGACCCAGGCAACTTGACCTTCGCCGCGAAAAGCAACCTCATCATGAGCATCCCCATCACCTTCCCCGCGTCCGCCGCGGGCGTGTTCAGCATCGACCTGTGGGGGAACCTGCTGGCGGAGCTCCCGACGGAGGTGGCGCTGCTGACGGAGCTCAAGGTGCTGAACCTCGCGGCGAACCGAATCACGACGCCACTGGAGGACATCGCGTGGAGCGAGCTGGTGGCGCTGGAGGAGCTGTACCTCGGCCGCAACGCCATCACCGGCACCGTCCCCACGGACCTCGCGGCGCTCACTGGGCTGAGGCACCTGCACTTCCACACGAACCTGCTAACGGGCTCGCTGCCCGACGAGCTGACGCTGCTCACGGACCTTGTCTCGCTGGACATCGGACTCAATGTGGCTCTGGGCGACAAACAAGATTTTCCCGCGGGGTTCAGTGAGCTGCAGTCGCTGACGCGGCTGGTGTTGATTGGGGATGACTTTGCCGGGCTTCTGCCGCAGCCGTACTTGGGGGCGGAGCCGGGGTTCTACCTGGACGTGCGGAACAACTCGTTCACGGGGTCGCCCTTGGTGCGGGATGTGTGCCCCAACTCGCGGCCCAACCGGCTGCGCGTGGCGTGGAACTGCCTGGATGACGAGACGGACTGCTCGACCAGCCAGCGCGTGTGTGCGAGATAGCTGGGTAGGATCGTGGGGTTAGGGGGCTTCTTAGGACGCCAGCACAAGAGGGTTACCTGGGGGTGATTGGAAATAAAGAGATACAGATGGCTGGAGTTACTAGGTTAGTTCAGCTTTGTTTCGCTTACCATTTGTCTATATGGAATGTAGTTACGTTATGAGGAATACATCTCCATTGCCCTGAAGAGCCCTCTGTTCCTCAAATCCACATGTCTTGCGACAGGCTCTCCATCAAGCTCTTGCATCAGTGTCAACCTTCCTGTCTAATGCGGAGGGATTAATCATTAGTCAAGACAGGTATTGGAGCACCGGGTACAGAAGCTTTGTCAATTCACACATCACTGGTTATAGTGCGGTGTCGGATAATTAATAGCGAGTTTTTCAAGCCCTGCCGCAGTTTCCAGTTACGACCAGCACTGTTGGATTCGATTGGGCCTCGGTCGAACATGCACTTCGAGACAAGATGAACGAACTTGAATTTGCTCTGGCCAGACCACACGCTAGTGGAGACATCCGAGCCAAGCCAGGCAGCCTCGCCTGGCGGCACCGAGCCGCTTCCGGTCTGGGTGGATTCGACTTGACACACCTCCGCAACTTTCCCCTCATCCACCCCGTGGCGCAGGTGGTCTGGCGGACCTGTAGTTGTTGCTTGGAACAAAAGATGGTTTGGTTTGGGGGTGGTAACGAATTTGCGGAATCCTCTTGCGGGAGCCCTTGCTTGGTGCAACTAACGCGCGTACAAATCAAGTTTGCGCGTCCTCTCCCCCCACCAGCACCACCTCGCTTCCCCCCACCAGCACCATCTCGCTTCCCCCCGCCAGAGTCGAAGGGAAACACAAGTCGCACACAATCGCCTTCATCCTTTCTATGGTGCTTTCACTCACTTTACATGACTACTTGTGATGGTTAGACAAAAACCGACACTTTCAACGCTCCCTCCGCACCGCCGCTCGCGCATCCACTTGTCTCGCACGCCATCAGGCCCCGCCGCCCACCTCCTAACAGCGTGCCGTACAATCACGAAAGCCGCCGCTTCTCTCAGAGCGGCCCGCTTCCACCCGTTCCACTATCGCTTCTCTGTGTTCACCTTACTCAAATCCATGTTATATAACAGGCTGTGTTCATGTATAAGACTTCACAAACTTGCTACTACGGTACTTCTCTTAGTCTCTCGCGCGGACGAATTCTCTCCTTAGCCATGAAGCGTTCACGCGGCAGTAGCGACAGAATCTCGTATTCCCATGGGAACAGTCATCGCTTCACCCTTCTCCTGCTGTTATCCGCTTTCCTCGTTATTGGCCTCTCCGGTAGCAGCCCTGCACGCGCGCAGACCATCAAACCGCCGCAGGAGTCGGCGCTGCTGAGCCTCAAAACGGCCTTCGGATACTTCACGGGGAGCAGCACGTGGGGCGCGGGGAAGCCCTGCGCGAACTGGCTGCGCGTGACGTGCAACTCCGCGGGGGACGTGCTCCGCCTCAACTTCACTTCTGCTAGCATGCGCTGGAAGACCGCGGGGATCCCCATCGCGCTCACGAACCTCACCAATCTCGACACCCTTATCCTCGCCAATAACGAGATCGTCGCCCCGATTCCGTGGTACTTATCGAAGCTGCCGAAGCTGAAGCGCCTCGACCTAAGCAACAACACGTTCTACGGCGGAACGAATCAGATCTGGACGCTCACCAAGCTCACCTTCCTCGACGTTTCCAAGACGCTCCTCCGCGGCGCGCTTCCGCCCGCCATCAGCGGATTGGCCGATTTGGTGGTTCTCAACGTCAGCGATTCGTACTTCTCTGGACCAATCCCGGACGCGTTTTCGAGTCTGGCGAAGCTGCAGTTCGGCCAATTGGACCGCTGCTTCTTCACCGCCCTCCCCGCCGCGCTTCCGGAGCTCGTGGATGGCGCGTTCACCTTCACGGCGTCGGGAAACCTCTTCTCGGACATTCCCGCCACCCTCCTCGCATCTTCCGCCGCGGTTGACACGCTGGACCTCTCATCCAATCGTATCACTGCCCTCCCGACGGAAATCTCCCTCATGAGCGACCTGCGCCAGCTCAACCTGGCCAACAACCAGCTAAGCATCGCGCTGGCTGACGTCACCTGGAGCGGGCTTCCGAGCCTAGAGGTGCTGAACCTGGGGCTTAACGAGATCACGGGTTCGATTCCTGCTGAGGTCAGTGACCTCTCCAACCTCAAAACGCTGCAGCTGCAGAACAACACCCTCAGCGACGCAGTTCCCGATGAGATTGGATCGCTGGTGAATCTGACAGCGCTGGATCTGAGCAACAATGGCCTCACGGGCGATCTCCCAGATAGCCTCAACGCCCTCTCCTTCCTGCTGCGCCTCGTGCTCGCTAATAACCAGTTAACCGGCCCACTGCCCCAGCCTTACCTTGGCGCCAATAGCAAGTTCTTTCTGGATGCCCGAAACAACTTGTTCACGGGGTCACCACGCGTGAAGGGCATTTGCCCGAATGCGCGCCCGGCAAAGCTACTGGTGACAGGGAATTGCCTGGATGACGAGCAGGGGTGCACCACGGTGCAGAACACATGCGGGTGAGGGAGAGCATGGGGCCGGGGCTCTGCTGCAAGCCATGGGGTCATGGCTTCTGAGTGCAGCTGACCAAGGCTTGTGAGCTGTTGCAAGCTGTTGTTTTTCGTGTGGGATCTCTTTGGAGTTCATCGTGAAACCATGGTGCTGATTTGGGGGAAGAGGGGGGAGGAGGGGACAAGGGGTTTGAGAAATCGTTGCGGAAGTTGCTGAGGGGTGAGCTGCTGCTGATCGTGCAAACCATTTTGCTGCTTCAAACTCAGACAGTTCTGGGAATAAATGGTAGTGGAGGGGGAGTATGGTGCTCGTACATTGTCCAGTCATTGTGCCGCGGCATGGAAAATGCATGGTTCATGCTGGATGCAGCCTGCTGGTTAATACTGAAGAATTGCCTGACAGTAATTTAGTGGCTTATTTCAAACGTACTCGAGTATGGCAAAAACCCCGGAAAAAACATTTTCAGAGGGTGCCAACACATCCATGGAAAGGTGAGGAGCCAGTTGCTCCTCTGGGGTTGGATGGAGATCATCTGGCACTTCAAGTTCCAACTTCCAGGTGCCCATAGTTATTTTATCTCATAAAGTGGCTGCATTAATACTTACTGCATTTGATGTCCATGCCTCGCATTAGATATGCACACACTTGATTTTGATCTTAGTCTTAAGTACACGTTTATTCCATTCGGACTTGTTACGGTTATTATGGACTTCTGCGTTCTTATTTGTGCCTGCGATTTTCGTCTTGAGGACGTAACCCGCTCTTAGAATGTCGCAAGCTTGTTAGGTGCAATGTCAGCTCACCTCGACCCACCATTGGCTCTCGCTCCTGCACCACCAATAATTCAAAACGCGTTGCAACGGACGAGATTACCCTATCCCGAATCCAAGGGTCTCCATCGTTACTCGGCCAGGCTGAGCTGGGTGGGCGAGGGCAGGTTGCGGAAGGTGGCGGAGTGGGCGCAAGTTATGCGGTTTGACGACGGGGGCCGACTTCGAGTTTGACGTGTTTTCCGCCTGCTTTCACCCGCCGTCGCATTTTTTCCGCGGATTCGCATTCTTGGCTCATATCACCCAATCACCCCCTTTCCATTCCAATAATTCACTTCGCGCCTCTCAAAGCTATTGCATCTTACACACCAACTTGGGCATGAAGCTGCGCCTTCTTGAGCTCAGGCCCTCCAACAGAGGTCGCAGCTATTCTCGCCAATGTTGAGCTATCACGTGGGACGAGTCTGCATCGTCCGCATTCGTCTTAGTACGCGTTCTGGCAATAAACTAATTTACCTTTGACGCCATCGTAGCTCCGGGAACGTGACGAATAGCGGCACGTACCAGGCACGAATTCGAGCAACTTGGGCTCATGCCCGGCGCACCTCGCGCGCGCCGCAGTACGAGCCCTGATCCTCTGAATTCTAGACCGTACCGTACACGAATTTCGTAGGTCTGACCGCTGCCACGTGGCACGATGACGGATATTAGCCCAACAGTCCTGATCGATGAGTGGCTGCCAGTTTCCCCGCCTCCAGCCAGCGCCACTGTCGCCGCGAGCCACGCAAACGACTCAATCCAGATCGTCGCTTCTCACCCCGCCGCCTTCGCCAGCGCCCTCTCCTCCCCGCCGGCCAAAGCGGCCGACACCGGCGGCAGCGGAGCGACGGCGAGAAAGCGCCGCCGTGAGGCCTTGGCGGGTGCCAGCAAGCAGCCGAAGCGGACGAGGGGGAAGAAGGAGAAGGCTCCGTTGACCGAGTCAACCGTCGCAACTGGCGGTGAGTGGAAGCAAGTGGACGCTCTGAACGCGAGCGCCTCGGATTCTTGCGATCAACCTGAGAGTGCTCCGTCCTCCCCCACTGCCCCCGCCTTCCCGCGCGACGGATTAGCCGCGCAGCGCAAGCGCGGCGGGGATTCGGCCAGTCTCGCGGCGCAGGCTCCCGCGCCGATGAGTCTTGATACGAGCGCACGCGCCAATCGCGGCGCGAAACAGAAGGCAGATGTTGCTGTCGGGCAGCCTCTGGCGAAAAAGTTGTTGCAGCGACGTTCGCTACTGCCTTCTCCAGCGCCCATCTTTCGCCAAACGCTCGGGGAGCTTTGGAGCTTTCTTGACCCCACGTTCAGTGCCTCCGAACCTGCTTCCAGTCTTGAGCAACCGACCAAGTCCGGACCGAGCCAGAGCTTCAGCCTCGGGCAGGAAGCAACCACCAGCGAGCCGCCTACTCCGAGCGCGCAGAGCTGCCTTCAGCGATGCCCCACGGACGCGGCGGCTGCGGAGGGGGATGCAGCAGAGGCGAATGGTTCGGGATCTGAGGGCGCCGTGGGCTTGATCTGCGCGCAGGCGAGCGGCGGTTCGGCAGATGCGGAAGAAGGGTCGCTGGGCTCAGTGATTGGCGGCGAGAAACGCGGAGCGTCAAAGACGGCGTCAATGTCGGCGTCCGCGAGAGCGCGCAGCAACGGGGGCGCCATTACGGCGAGGCAGGTGGCGGTGTTGCGGGAGGCGGTAGCAACGGCTCACTCCGCGGGGACGGCGGTCGTCGCGCCCGCGGGGAGCTCCGCCGCGGATGGGGGGGCTTCGATAGGCCAGCAGGGCGCGGGAGACGGGGGAAAGCGGCGCGCGCGAAGGCCGTTCTCGCGGCAGGGCAGCTCCAACGCGCCGCACGTGGCCGCGCGCAATGGCAAGGCGGCGGGCGCGCGTGGCGCGCAGAGGGACGCCGCAGATGGCGCGGAGGTGGCGCGAGGGGAATCAGCAACGCCGGGACGGTCGCTGGGCTCCGCCGCGGCTCCTGCTTCCGCCTCTGCTGCTGTGCCCCCTCCTGCTGCTGCTGACCTGTCTGCGTCCTATGCTGACGTGTCTGCGTCCCAGGCTGACCTGTCTGCTTGCAAAGGTGGCGCCCCTCCCGGTTCGCATGCACCTGCGCCTCTCTCTCCCCGTCCCGCACGCCCTACCTCCCCACCCCCACTCTCACCCGCCTCCTCACCCCCTCTTGCCGCCCCTTCACTCCCCTCGCCCATCTCCCCACCGCAACCACGCCCTCACGTGGACGGCAGCAGCAGCAAGAGCCTGCTGGCCGAGCTCTCGTTAGAATCACCCGCTCTAGGCCCACAGGGCCCCTCGTTTGAATCACAACTGTATGAATCGCCCGATTGGAGCGGCTCTCCAGCTCTCTCGTTACAGGCACACTCCATGCCGTCACTGTGGCCTGACGAAGGCACTTCGGACCTCCCACGCATGCCTCTGGCCTGCGCTGGCGAGCAAGGCTCGGGCGCCGTGCCGAACCTGCTGCCGAGCCTGGAGTGGCAGATGGCCACAGGTTTGGAATCCAGGGAGCAGGCCGAGGTGGACTGGGCTCGCCTGCCAGACCTGGACGAACTGCCGAGCCCCTCGCCTCCGCTACCGATCATGGATCCGAGCCTGGCACCGAGCCTGCCGGCCAGCCTGGATGGGGTGGCAAGCCTGGCATACTGTGAGCAAGGGGGAATCAGCGCGGGGTGGCGACCAGCGCAAGAACAACAGCAGCAGCCCGACCTGCAAGAGCAAGAGCAGCAACGGCAAGAGGGGGGCCTTGAGGAGTGGGCACAACTACATGGCTCTGAGAAGATTTGTGGGAATGGGGATGGAAACGCGGAAGGCGCGGTGGAAGGCGGCAAGGGAGGCGCCGTGGAGGGCGCAGAGGCCCACGAGGCAGCGGTGAGTGCGGAACAGAGAGGTATGACGGACGGTGGTGAGCGGTGGAGTGCACACGATGGGGGTCCTCTGGCAGAGCCCACTCTGCCTGAAGGTGCACCGATGAACCAGCCCTGCTTCCTGATTGGCCAGTCCCAGCCATCGCAGCCAATGAGCACGGAGGAGGCTGCCAGCGTGGCACCAATGGACTTTGAGGCAGCTGCCAGCGTGGCAGTGAGTGCAGAGCTGTGGGATTCGCCTCACGCCATGAACGCCAGTGGCCTGGAGGGGATGGAAGGCGAGGAGGGAGGAGGAGGGGTGTGGGAGGAGCTGGACGTGGTGGTGTGCGGTGTGAATGGAGTTATGAGGGGTGCTGGTGACATGGAGGACAGGGGCGAGGGGGTGAGAAGGGAGTGGGACCTGGCTTCGGTGGTGCGCGAATGCACAGCGGCCTGCCTCTCCCCCACGCCACCCACCGCTGCTCCCCCTGCTGTCATCGCACCTCCTCAACCTCCCGCACTCACCGCCCCTCTCGCCTGCCTGCCTACTGCTGCCGCCTCTCCATCCCCCAGCAGCGGTGGCAGCATGGGCGGCAGTTGCTTAAGTCCCCATCCCGCTCATCTCGCTGTGCCTGCCTCTGTGCCTTTGCCTGCTGCTGCTTCTTTGGCTGCTGCTGGCATTGCTGTTGCCGCCCCTGCTGTTGCTACTCCACCCACTGCCATCCAAGCTGCCACAACGTTTCCACTTGCTACTGCTGCTGCTGCTGCTGCTGCTGCTGCTGCTGCTGCTGCTGAGATCAGCCCTCACCCCCTTGCCTCCTCCGCTCCTTCTCTCGCGTCTCCCTCGCTCCCTCTCGACCCCCGCCAGAGCAGCTGGGCGGCAGCGTGCCAGGCGGCACACCGCCGCCCAGAGAGCAGTAAGGCCAGCTCTTCTGTCTCTGCTGGTACTACTGCTGCTGGCACTGCTGTTTCTGGCACTGCTGTTGCTGCCGCCATCCCGCCTCCCCTGCCAGGGCGCGCTCTCAGCTGCAGCAGCCTCTCTCTTGCCCGCTCTCATGCCCCCACCCGCCCTCCGCTCGACCGCACCCTCAGTGGCAGAGCGCCGGCAGCAGTGCTGCAGACGCAGTCACAGGGAGCAGCGCACACACCGCACACAGGCCGGGGCAGCAGCAGCGGCCGTTTTGGCAGTGGTGGGCAGGGGGTGAAGGAGCAGGAGGGGGTGGTGCAGCTGCTGTCGCGCGTGGCGACGGTGGATTGGGAGGAGGTGCGGCGGCCCATGTCCCGGGCGGCACAGTCCATCCAGTGCCATTGGGCCCGGCGCCGCCTCAGCTCCACCAAGCGCTGGGCGGATGTACCCGTTATAAGCCTCCCCGATTCAAGTGTTTCAGATGGCAGTTTGCAGGAAGGGGCGAGCAGGGTGAGGGGTGATGGGGTAGGATGGGGGTTTGGTGGGGAAGGGGAAATGGGGAGAGTGGGGGCGGCATTGAGTGGAGTTAGTGACGTGTCTGCTGGGGCAGGGTCATGTGTGAAGGGGGTGTGAGGCGCCATGGATTTGGTCAACTTCCCAGAGCACAGGTCCATGTGCTTGATAGGGTTTACCGGTAGGCCTTGGTAGGCAACTGGGTTAATGTAAGCCTCATTTTGTTTTTTCCCTGCACATGTATCTGTCAGCTCTTGTTGTACAATAAAGGCATCTCTACATTATTTATGAGCAACTAGCCTACAACACCTAATCCTAGGCCGGCTCTAAGAGGAGCAAAGAGCAGGGGACGACAGCAGTCAGCCACCCCCAGCTATTGCCCCCATGCGCACAAGGCTAACTCGGAAGGGATGCTGCAGTGCACTGGAGTGCTGCACTGCCCTACAGGCAATGGGCCTGTGTTCAAAGCATATGGGGAAAACCTCTAACCCGTGCGTTTACAAGAGAAACAAACGCACGGCTCATAAACGGGGGGTTGGTGAGCGCAGTGACTAAAACGAGGGCGGAATGAGTCTTTGGCTAAGCCCGTGCACAATGATGCGCTCCCCCACAAACAGGTTCGGTATAGTCACAGCCGCAGGGATGATAGAGCGCCCCTGCAGCCACACGATCTTCGAGCCGCGGCTCGAAAACACCTTCAACTTGCTGCCCTCGGCGGTCGGCAGTAGACTGTCTTCCCGCAGCGCCTTCAGATCCGCTAAAGTGTAGCGCGCGTCGGGTATAAGATGGTATTTAAGGATGCGGTTGAAGTGCGGGTAATCGTAGCCGACGGCGTCCGCCAGCACGCGGAAGCCGCTCAGCGGAAGGAACAGCGTCGCGGAACCTCCTCTCCGCGCGTCGACTGATGGGCGGACAGCGGGAGGGGGTATGAGGGGGGAAGGTGAGGGGGGAGAAGGGGGGATGGTAAGGAACGGTGAAACCGGGAGTGAAGTGGATGGAGAGCGAAACAGAATGCGAAGAGAGGGGCGTAATGAGCGCGGACCAGGGAGCTGCGGATGATTCTCGTGAAGCGCGGACGAGGGGGCGCAAGGGCGCGGGATGGGTCATGCGCGGGGCGGGTCAAGTAATTGCAGCGTATGAAAGGGTACGCTTTCAACAAAAATGCGACTAAGCGACGGAGCTCAAGGCGTGGCGGCCACGCGGCGGGAAGCCGCTGACGGGGTGATACGGACAGAGCGCTTGGAGGAAAGGCGCGTTGGCCATGGCTGTCCGCGGCGCCTTCACCAACAAAGCCGTCATCGCTCTCGCCTCTTCGACTGCGTCCGCAGAGTTCGTCGTTTTCTTGCCGATCGCCCCGGCTTCGGTAGTCGTCGCCACCGATGGCGATAGCCGCCTCCCGCCCTCCGCTCCTCCCCCCGCCAGCACTGCAGGTAACGTCAGCGCAACAAGCAGCCAAAACGCCGATACCCTCCCGATGCTACCCATTGCGCTCTTGAGTAATGGCTGCTGATTGTAGCACTTCGCCTGTTGCGCTAAATAATATTTGAAAGCCTTCCAGAAGGTGATCGTGGCTGTCGTCAATCTCAAGTGCGCCGCATCCGGCACTTCACGATTTTAGACGTCTATCTAGCTCGTATCAATGCACTAGCGAACTTTATGAGTATATCATTCGTCCATATCGTCGCTAATGCACCGTCCGTGGAGTCCGGGCTGCTAGTAGTACAGTCTGCTCTGCAACATCGCATCGTCTTATCACGCCTGATTGCCCCTGCTGCTTCTAGCCCTCGCCACCAACCCAAGGGAGCGGTGGATGGATGTGGTGCGACGAATTTGGTCGGAACTTGGGGCCTGGGGATTAGGGATGGGACTAGAAATGTCGCCACTAGGGCGACTCGTCGAAATAGACGCTGGAAACGACGAGGAATGTCTCGCAGATACATTCGAATGGTTGATCAGATAGCAAGGAAAAATACTGGACCGTCCGATGGCCGATGCCAAGACGTCGATAAGGTGATATCATCGTCCGATCGAGGCCGACAGAGCGCCTTGCGATCATGCAGCTCAGCGACAATGTCAAGAACCACACGTGAACAGCGACACGAGTGAATTTTCAAGCATGTGCCGCAGCTGGCGCATCCTACTCGATTACACTGCACTCGCTTACAGACCGAAGCATCTGATGTGTATACATTATGCTTCAGTCTTACTGCTACCTAAGTTTCACCCATTACCAAACCTGTCTTCTACCTCGATATATAAGCTCAAACGCAATAATCACACAAAAGCTGTAAGCACACTGCCTGTTCTCTAGTTCAAATACATTAATCACAAGGAGGTAACGGTGCACAAACAACATTCTGCTGATGATTGCAAATTCCCTGTACAATTACTGCATAGCACATCTCCACCAGCTCTCTGAGCAGCAGGGCACAGCTAGTGCAAAGCATCATCCCACACCATGTTCGGGAATCCACAAGCTGTGCGTCCTTCCGGGCATTTATAATATCAACAACACGCTATTACTACACCCACTGGGCACTGCTAGTAGCAATACCTGTGCAGCTCTTTGCCCTGGCTGAGAAGCTTCAGCTTGCGCACAGCCACTGTTTCAAGCTGTCTGATCCTTTCTCTAGAGACTCCATATCTGCAGCAAAAACAAAAACAGAAGTGAGCACCCCATACCAAGTACGGTACATACAGGACGCGAAAGCAGTAAACACTTACCGCTGGCTGATCACATCAAGAGTCATTGTCCTTCCATCAGTCCTCCCAAATCCAAATCTTAGGCGAATTATGTCCCGTTCTCGAGGATCAAGCTGATCAAGCAGCACATTCTTCACATTGGCCTGAAAGCAGAGCACAGCACATGAGAAACCAAAACTTCACAAAAAACAAAATTGACAGGGAAGTTACACGTGAATCAGTCTCACCTGCAAGAAATCCGCTTCCAGCTCTTTCCAGGGGCGAGTTTCCGCATCTGGATCTGCAATAAACTGAAAAGAGATGCCGAAGTTATAGAGAGTCATGACAAAGGACGACCACATTGTAAAAAAGAAAAGAAAAGAAAAAACACGAGTACTCACGTTGTCCATTGTTGAGCCCTCTTCCATGCGGTTGTTTGGCGAGACTTCCTCGTTCATGGACCTAGTCTTGTACTTGAGCTGCAATATACCAGACAAAACGTTCAGACGTTGGACCATGTAAACCAATACAAGAAAGGCGTTACAATACACCCAAGATATCACTGACCTTGAGGACGTTGTCAATTTTCCGCTCTGACAGTCCCAAGGTGTTGGCGAGATTCTGCGAACAGGCGGACGCATTAGAATCAGTTTCAGGCTGACCTCAAGTGGTTCGCAACGAATCTGGCGGTACATTACTCACCTTGACGTTGGCTAGTTCCCCTTCGCTCGCAAGCTGTGCCTTCGCCCTCCTCAATCTTCCGAGGGTCTCGTGCACATGGACAGGCAGTCTGATCGTGCGGGAGTGGTCGGCAACAGCCCGTGTTACCGCCTGAAAGACAGAAGTGGGAAAGAATGAAGTCAGCAAAACTGGAAACAGCAATTCCACGGATAGATTGAGTTCGAAGGTATGACAGCTCTACCTGTCGGATCCACCAGTGAACGTAAGTGGAGAGCTTGTAGCCTCTGTTCGGGTCGAACTTCTCCACACCTTTGGATAGGCCCATTGTTCCAGCCTGAAAAGCAAACCGGCCAGCGTAATTGAACTGAGATTCACTTCTTACTCGAATGAACGAGCAGACGTAGTATGGAGTCACCTACCGCGACCAGATCGGAGAGCTCAACCCCACATCTTAGGTACTTCTTCGCCACAGAGACTACCAGACGCAAGTTAGTCGCAAGCAGCTTATGCCTAGCCAGCTCCCCCTCTCTCAGCTTCCTCCTCAGTGAGTATACCGAGCAGCCTTGTGCCTTCGCCCACTCGGAATGGGTGGCCTCACGACCAAGCTCCTCAGACACCCTGAAACATCAGAACGGTAGACGTTCAGCATCAAGGCAGAAGGCACAGACGAAACGAGGAGAGAAGAGGTATCGAGGCCTACCTGGCTCGTAGATTTTGGAGCTCCACAGACTTCTTGACTCTCCTGGACAATTCAATCTCTTCTTCCCTTGTCAGCAGCTTGGCCTTCCCAATTTCAGTAAGAAAAGTTGCAAGAAAGTCGCTCGACGACTCTTTCTCGCTAACGTCCCCTTTGCCTTTGCTTTCTAGCCCCACACGGAAAACATTAGCATCTGCTGTCTGGTCTTGCAAATCTCGGTTGCGTCTGGCCTGCATACGGCGCTTCCTCGCAGACATGCTTTTGGTAACAACTATGTTTCTGCTAGCCTTCCTGGAGCTGCTAGCCGGGAGTGGTTCAGGGACATTCTCAGAGAGCTCAGGATCCTTCGAAGGAAGCTCCCACTGTGATTCCAGCAACGAGCGTTCAGTCTCCTCGTCACTCAGTTCCTTTGTGAGGGCAGCTTCGTCCACCCCTTCCGGAAACTCACAGTCCAAAAGGAATTCTCTCCCGTATAAAGAATTTTCGAGCATCAAAAGGTCAGAGACTGACGACAGGGGAGAAATGGTCGTAGCCAAAGGACTAGGAAGGGTAGTAACTGCTTTTACTGGCTCTGGGCGTTCCTGTTTTCTGCGGAAGTAGGTAGCATGTGGAGACTTGGGTGAGCGTAGAGCACAGACAGCACACTGCTTGCACACTTGGGAGGCGGATGGTGGGCACTTAATAGTTAGTGGGATGGAAGTGCCATGAAGCTCGCTGGCAGAGGATGAAGCAACTACGAGTCCACCGACTACGGGAGTGGTGAGAGAGGCAGCCATGGCTAGCAGATGGCAGGCACAGTTGACCTTCCGTTCTGAGTGTGGGGATTGGAGATCCTGTAGGTCGGAGGGCCTCGTCACTCGGGGGTAAGTCACCCAGCCGACCTAACTGGATGAAAGACCTAACTTACTCTTCAGGAGAATAAAGAAGCAGGTGCTTCTCTCAGGGGCCACCAGTGTCAAGCGGACTGCTGCAACTGGAGGGGAGCCAGTTTGGTTGGCTTGGCGAGGCGAAGCATGCACCGTCACTGCTCCGTCATGCTCAAACGACATTTTGAGATTCCGGCGCATCTGAACCGTACGATGCAGCAGATCGAGAGTAACGGAGCATGGAGAAGTATCGACGAATTCCAAGGGGATTGCTTGGAGCTTCTGTGTTCTTATTGGTTGTTCCGATTTCTTCGTGGAAGGCATGAATTCTGAAGCGAATGAGCGACGATGGGGGGGATTTGCGACGCGCTCTGGGGGATGTTCATTCCTCATCCCGCATTGGCTCATGTCCAGGTGGCGTCTTCTTTATGCAGCTAACAGATAACGAGCTTCGAAATACACATTTCTGCTTACTAAATTTGAACTTACTAGAATGAACTAGTTGTAGTCATATTAGCAGTCTTCCCCAAGTGAAGTGACAATCTTCCTTCCCACCCTTGTCCCTTCCAAAAACGCGATATAGTAAAATATTTATGTGGAAATTGTGTAAAAATAAGTCCACTACAATGTTTCCAAATCTAGAATAACATGCAAGTATAATGAAGTACGCTGGATGTCAAAACATATTGTTATGTTTCTTACTCTAGGTTATGCAGGGTCACACCTAAGAGGATACAACCCAACTCTCTCGACATCCTTGTACCCCCTCCCTCTTACCTAATCCACACTCATTCCTCACTTAGCTGGTGATTCTAACATGGTATTAAGAGCACAATGCTCATTAGGACCGAATTTTTAAAAGGGCCCACCACTACTATTTCGATCTACTGCCCGAGTCGCGCCCCTAGGAGAAACGCGAAATTCGAAACCGTGCTCTAGGCGAGACGGTTCCTTTTTCTGCCCTAGACGCGATTTTCCTTCCTAGTCACGTGCGACCCCCCCTGACCGCGCCCTAACTGCCAGTACAGCCCGCGTAGGCCCGTCGAGAAGCCCGTACAGCCCACGTAGGCCCGTCACGAAGCTCGTACAGCCTGCGTAGGCCCGTCGCGAAGCCCGTACAGCCCGCGCCAGGCCGTCACGCAGCCCGTACAGCCCACGTCAGGCCCGCACCCAACTCGTAAAGCCCGCACTAGGCCCGCACGCAGCCCTTACAGCCCGCGCCTGGCCCGCACGCGGCCCGTGTTCCTGCTGCACTCGCTATTGCTGCTACTTGCTGCAGCTGCTCCTCCTTGCTATTGCTACTACAGCTAGCGCTACTCACTGCTGCTGCTACTGACGCTGCTCTTGTTACAGCTAGCGCTACTCACTGCTGCTGCTACTGAAGCTAGTGCTGCTACAGCTAGTGCTACTGCTTCTGCTGCTACTATGGCCCTTGCTACAGCTGCTACTGACTGAAGCTACGGCTGCTCCAGCTAGTGCTACTACTGCAGCTCCTACTCTAGCACTTGCTACAGCTAGTGCTACTTCTGCAGCTCCTACTCCAGCACCTACTACAGCTAGTGCTACTGCTGCAGCTCCTACTCTAGCACTTGCTACAACTACTATTGACTGAAGCTACTCAAGCTACAGCTAGTGCTACTCCCGCAGCTCCTACTCCAGCACTTACTGCAGCTGCTCCTGACCGAAGCTACTGCTGCTACAGCTAGTACTACTGCTGCAGCTCCTACTATTTCACTTGCTTCAGCTAGTGCTACTGCTGCAGCTCCTACTCCAGCACTTGCTACAGCTGCTCTTGACTGAAACTACTGTTGCTTGACTGAAGCTACTGCTACTACAGCTAGTGCTACTGCTGCAGCTCCTACTACTGCACTTGCTACAACTAGTGCTACTGCTGCTCTGCCACTGTGTCCGAACCCTGCTGCTGCTACTGCAACTGCTACTGCTATAGCTAGTGCTACTCGGTCTACTGCTGCTGCTGCCCGAGCCGCCCTGCTACTGCTGCTACTGGAGGGAGTACTGCTGGGAGTGGTGGAGGTGCGGCCTCCCACCCCCACCGAGCCGCCTTGCTGCTGTTACTACTGCTGCTGCTGCTACTTGTGCTACTGGAAGTGGAGGAGGTGCTGCTGGGAGTGTAGGAGGTGCTGCTGGCGCTGTAGGAGCTGGAGGTGCTGGACCTACTCCTAATAGTCACTGTCTGTCATGGCCACTTCCGCGGCAGTCGCTGCGGCCAGGGGTGGACAGCAGCGGGCACTGCTTCTCCCGGACGACCCCACCCCTCGGCAGCTTCGTAAGTGGGTTATTCAGCGAGGTCGTCCTGGTGGTGGAGGTTATCATTATGTTAAGACCGCTGCTCTTGGTGTTAGTGAGTCTCCTGCCACTCCAGGTGTTAGTCAGTCTGCTGCCATTCCAGGTGTAAGTGAGTCTGCTGCCACTCCAGGTGCTAGTGAGTCTGCTGCAGCTCTAGGTGCCCGTGAGTCTACCGACGCTCTAGTTGCTAGTGCGTCTACTACCACAGGTCCTGCCTCAGGTGAGGTCTTGCACACTTTCACGCTTGACTCCGGCGCGTCACGTTGCTTCTTCCGTCATTGCACCACAGTCACACCACTCACAGCACCTGTCCCAGTCTCACCGGCTGACCCCTCTGGGGGCCCAGTGGTTGCGAGAACCTCCACGGTCCTCCCTTGTCCAGCAGTCCCCTCCGGCTCTTTGTCAGGTCTCCACCTCCCCACGTTCTCGACGAACTTGGTGAGCAACGCTGCCATTCAGGATGTCTGGGTTGATACCTTTATTCCTGGAGGGCAGCGTGTGGCGATCTGTACGTGCTCCCGGACTGGCCGTCACCTGGCTACGTTCACTCGACAGCCTGGGTCCAGTCTGTACACACTGACCATTGCGTCTGCACAGGTGGCTGAGTCAGGTCAGGTAGCTACGTCGAGTCGAGCGTCTGCGTCAGAGCAGTTAGCTGCGTCTTGCTCGTGCCGAGTACTCACGCACGAGACTCAGCGCTGGCACCACCGTCTTGGTCACCCCTCCTTGCAGCGTCTGCGGCGCATGCACTCCCGGCTCCTGGTCACTGACCTCCCTGAGAACCTGCCCCCCTTCCCGCACTCACTTGCGCCGCCGTGCCTTCCTTGCGTCGAGGGGCGGCAACGCGCCGCTCCTCACTCCTCCGAGTTTCCTCCGACCACTGCTCCTCTGCAGACTCTCCACATGGACGTGTGGGGCCCGGCCCCCGTCAGTGGAACGGACCAGGAGCGCTACTTCCTGCTAGTGGTTGACGACTACACACGCTACACCACAGTCTTCCCTTTGCGGCGCAAGGCGGATGTCAGTGGTGTCTTGATCCCCTGGATCCGTGCTACTCGTCACCAGCTGCGCGAGCGGTTTCGGCGGGACTTTCCAGTCCTCCGTCTACACTCTGACAGGGGTGGTGAGTTCTCCTCTGGCGTCCTTATGACGTTCTGCGAGGATGAGGGCATCGCCCAGTCGTTCACGCTTCCGGCCTCTCCGCAGCAAAATAGGATCGCTGAGCGTCGCATTGGCCTGATCATGGAGGTTGCTCGTACCTCCATGATCCATGTGGCTGCTCCCCATTTCCTGTGGCCGTTTGCGGTCCGATACGCCGCGCATCAGCTCAACCTCTGGCCCCGTGTCTCTGCTCCAGAGACCTCGCCCACACTCCGTTGGACGGGACAGCCTGGTGATGCGTCGTCGTTTCGGGTCTGGGGCGCGCTCTCCCTTGTTCGCGATACCAAAGCGAGCAAGCTCTCCCCTCGCACTCTCTGCTGTGTCTTCCTGGGCTTCCCCACCGACGCTCCACCCTGGCAGTTCTACCACCCTGCCTCGCGTCGTGTTCTGTCCTCTCAGGATGTCACCTTTGACGAGTCGGTCTGTTACTACTGACTTCACCCGCACGCGTCCCACCCGGTCCCTCTCGCACCTCTCTTCCTGGTACCAGTCCCCCCCCCGGTAGACCCCCTTCCCCCATAGGGTCCTGCTCCCTCAGGTGTGTCCCAGGTAGACCCACCCCCCTTGGATGAGCCAGTTGAGATCTCTTCTGACTCCTCTGACTCAACTGAGGGGGGTGACGCCGTCGCCGACGACACGGCGACCACTCGCCGCACCTCTCTTCCTGGTACCACTCCTCGCTTAAAGACCCCCCTGGGTTTCCCGCCACGGCCGTCTTCGCCGCCTCCGCAGCCTGCTGCTGTGGACTCTGGAGCTGAGACTACTGGAGCTGGGGCTGGGGGTGGTGAGTCCAGGGGTGCCCGCTCTCCTTGTCTGGCTACACCTCCCGGGTTCCCACCTCTGCCGTCTTTGCCGCCTCTGCAGCCTGCTGCTGTGGACACTGGAGCAGAGACTGAGGGTACTGAGCCCGGGGGTGCTGCGACTGAGGGTACTGAGCCTGCGAGTGCTGAAACCGAGGGTCCTGCCTCTGGGGGTGCTGCGAGTTCGGGTGCTGACTCTGGGGGTGCTGCGAGTCCTTCTGGTGTTGGTGTCATCGGAGCTCCTACAGTAGGACCTGGAGCTACTGGTGCTGGAGGTACTGGAGGTACTGCCGGTGCTGAAGGTCCTGGAGGTGCTGCTGGTGCTGGAGGTCCTAGAGGTGCTGGAGGTACTGGAGGTGCTGCTGGTGCTCGAGGTCGGGGAGCTGCAGGTGCTGCTGGTCCTGGTGGAGCTGCTGGTGCTGGAGGTACTGGAGGTACTGCTGGTGCTGGAGGTCGTGGAGCTGCTGGAGCTGCTGGTGCTGGAGGAGCTGGAGCTGCTGGGGCTGGAGGTGCTGGAGGTGCTGGAGGTCCTGGTGGAGCTACTGGTGCTCTTTGCCACCTTCTCAATCTTCAGCCAGGTGCTACTGGTTTCCCTATGGCAGGTACTACTCCTTCGTTGCTGTGTCCACCGACGGACCAGTCATAGCCGCCGCTGCTACCGCACTCCCCACTGCCTGCTCCTGCTCCTTACACCGCGGTGTCAGAGTCCCTGACTGAGCGTCGAGAGCCTGAGACTCGTGCTTCCACCCCTGAGCGTCGAGAGCCTGAGTCTAGCTTTGACCTTGAGCCTGAGCCTAGAGCTGCTGTCCGTGCTCGTGTTACTCGTGTTCGTCGTCAGCGTGCTCCGGCTGTCCCCGGCACTTACGATATGACACTCCGTCCTTCCTCTGTTCCTCAGCGTGTTGTCCTACCGTTACCTCCTGCGTCCTCTTTGCCTGACGTTGCTGACCCTCTGTCTGACCTTGCTCGTGCGTCCAGTCCAACTGTTACTCGCCTTCTTGCTACGGTTGTGACGGACCCTACGTTCTCGTCTCCTGTTGTGTCTGCCCTAGTAGCTGAGCTCGTTGACTTTGCTGCTGTGTACCGCCTTGACTACCTTGCGAGTCTTGTCTCTAACCCTGTCCCTGCCTGTCCTCCGTTCGTCGGGGGTGAGACTGCTCTTGGCTACACTGCCCTTGGGTGTGACGTTCTTGAGCACAGACAGGAGGAGATGGAGTGCCTTGCTGCCGCTTCACCCCATCACGCGACCATGCTGCTTGCCCCTGAGGGAGACCCGGATGCACTTGACATCCCCACCCCGCGCTCTTACAGGGAGGCGATTTCGGGTGAGTACTCCTCTCAGTGGCAGACAGCCATGGACGTAGAGATGGCTTCCTGGAAGTCCACAGGCACCTACGCCGACGAGGTTCCCCCACCTGGGGCGAACACCGTCAGTGGCATGTGGATTTTCAGGGTGAAGCGGCCGCCGGGTTCTCCGCCTGTCTTCAAGGCACGTTACGTTGCTCGAGGCTTCAGTCAGCGTGAGGGGGTCGACTTCTTTCAGACCTTCTCCCCCACCCCGAAGATGACCACTTTTCGGGTGTTGCTACACGTTGCAGCTCAGCGTGACTACGAACTGCACTCCCTCGACTTCTCGACAGCTTTCTTGTAGGGTAGCCTTCACGAGGCCATCTGGTTGCGCCGTCCACTGGGCTTCACTGGGTCGTTTCCTGAGGGTACCCAGTGGAGCCTACGGCGACCAGTGTACGGCCTGGTTTAACACTGGAATGCATCCAAGCTGTGGATAATATGCTCGATTCACTATCAATTTTGGGCATCAATTGTGGATGTGCCATCAAAGCCACACATTTAGAAAGCTTGCTTTCTTGTGTTTGCAATGGCAACGAGCTTCGTTTCAAATGGGCATTACAACATTCTCGTCCTACTTAGATATGGTACCTACATTACAAGTTACAACATGCAATTTTTGCTAGGGTGGGTGGGTGGGAAATAAGACACTTGAAATTTCAAACGAAGACGTGGGTGGAGGCCAAATGGCCTCCACCCCCTGCTATATAGTTGGCGAAGAGCGTAGAGCACTTCGCCGTTGCCATTGCTGCATTACAAGCAGCTTCGCTTTCGAAATATACATTTTTAGAAAGTGTTACACACTTTCAAAAAACTTCATATTTAGAAAGCTTGCTTTCTCGTGTTCGCAATGGCAACGAGCTTCGTTTCAAATGGGTCTTCTGAGACATGAGAAGAGGTCATGCTAACGAGATGGTAAAGGTTGTTTGTGGCTTATGCGATGACATGTCGGTGGAGGTCCAATCACGCACGAAGGAGAGGCTGGCACCGATGTTGATGGTGATGCTGTATTCTCTGCTGTTGCCTTGGATGAAGTGTTGCCCCGAGTGTAGCACAGTAATGTTGATTTATGAGAGTCGGCTGACATGTGAGCTTCGGTCACAAACTCCCAAGCAGTATAAGAGGACTCGGGTAACGGGCATTGGTGTTTTGTGTGATGATGGATGTGATGCTTGTAGGAGCCCAACCCTTGTAGCAATCACAACCGTGCTCACATTACGAAGAGTGCATGCATCTGTATCCGGATACGGTAAATCTGCCGGCGTTTGAGCCCTTTGTATGTGTGTGCATTTGTTTTTTTTTTTTTTTTTTTTTTTTATCTGCTAGACTTGAGCACCATTTCAAACTCACCACAACATTGTTCAATCAACCAACTCAAGTGTGACCCCATCCGGACCTTGCAATTGAAGGCTTTCAAAGCCTAAGGTGTGTGAGAAGTGTAACTAAATTGCACAACCATGAATCTACCCTACAAATGGCCCACAGGCCAGAAAGGGACCCACCGGTCCTCCTCCCCCCTGGGGAGCTCGCTGGCCAGCACCGCACAGGGCCCACCGGTCCTCCTCCCCCCTAGGGAGCTCGCTGGCCAGCACCGCACAGGACCCACCGGTCCTCCTCCCCCCCTGGGGAGCTCGCTGGCCAGCACCGCACAGGACCCACCGGTCCTCCTCCCCCCTGGGGAGCTCGCTGGCCAGCACCGCACAGGACCCACCGGTCCTCCTTCCCCCTGGGGAGCTCGCTGGCCAGCACCGCACGGGAGCGCATGGGGTTGTGCCAATTGTTTGCCGCAGTCTTTCTTCGCCGATGGTCTCTCATGGCGACCCAAAGCTATGGTAGTTGCCTTGCACCGATTTACTGGGATCAGAGGTAATAAATAACACGAGAGAAAAACGAAGACAAACAAAAATCGAAGATACGTACGAAGAAACGGTGGAAACATATGCAAGGTAATAAGTTATCCGCTGACAATGTCAGCAGCAGAAGAGCATATGTCATGCCAGTTTGTCTCTGGAGATTTCGCCAGCCTGCTGGTGCCGACTGCCGCTGGACGAGCCCCTGGTTATTGCACGCCATTGGCGATGTCGTAGGCACGTGCGCCAGTGGCGATTTTGACCATTTCGGCGCCATGAGCGCCACTGGCGCCACTTGCGCCGCTGGCAATTTTTACGCCACGTGCGCCACTGGCGATTTCGCCACGCGCGCCTGTGGCGTTTTCGTCGCCACGCGCGCCTGTGGCGTTTTCGTCGCCACACGCGCTTGTGGCGATTTCGTCGCCACGAGCACCTGTGGCGATTGCTTCGCCACGCGCGCCTGTGGCGGTTTCGTCGCCACGCGCGCCTGTGGCGATTTCGTCGCCACGCGCGCTTGTGGCGATTTCGTCGCCACGTGCGCCAGTGGCGCTGTAGCTTTATTAGCCCCAACAAGCGCGCCTATTGTGCGGACGGGTGCGCCCGCAAGTCATTTCTGAAACACGTTGTGCCATGTCAATTGAGTTGATGCCTACTATTTTATGAGAGAAGTGAGAAACTGAGGAAAACGGGAAGCGCCAAGTCGTCGGACGAGAATGACATTTGAAATTTCAAACGAAGACGGGGGTGGAGGCCAAATGGCCTCCACCCCCTGCTATATAGTTGGCGAAGAGCGTAGAGCACTTCGCCGTTGCCATTGCTGCATTACAAGCAGCTTCGCTTTCGAAATATACATTTTTAGAAAGTGTTACACACTTTCAAATAACTTCATTGTGTGTGCCAGGCACATCCCATTACCGTGAATTGATCATCTTGTATCTGTTGTATAGCAGTGCTTGTGGTGGCTGGACTCACCACCAGCTTGCCACAAGCAACCTTGCATTCATTGCATTCATGCAAAGGGGCAAAAGCCACTGTGATGCTTTCTGGCGGCTCGAGCTGAGACATACATTCAGTTTCTCCAACTTCACCTCATTCTCCATCCCGTACAATGCGTCCCTCTCCTGCTGCGTATGCTCCCTACCCGACCAGAGGAACCCTCACGTGCTCCATGGTTTCAGCATCTTGCTGATGATGTGGACAGTGACGGTCTTGGTTGAGTACACGTCACCTGCCAGCACTACGGCCTGGTCATTTGCCTGCCCCTCCACAATCACCAAAGGCACAAACTTTTTTGTTACTCTCGTTAAGGAGCGCCCTGATATAGTGCTCAACGTCTTTCCGTTCTTAAAACCATTCATCACGCTGTAGGTGAACCGGCCTTTCACTATATGATAGGCCATGAGGGGCAAGAGCTGCTGCGAGGGGTACTTCTTGATGGTCGTGCAGTAGTCTAGCGCCTCTAGTGGGACCAGCAGCGTGTAGGGCGCGTTGACTGTGGCATTGGCTGTGTTGACCGTGTTGACTGCAGCAACGACGGAGGGAGGAGGGAAGGCAAACGGGTCACAGCGAATGAACAAGCTGGGGCCCGGCTCAGAAAGGCATAACGACGTGCGGCTTGTGTTGGAAGCGAATGCTGATGGCGGGGGAGCGAGGAACGATGCACAAGGGGATATTTTACAGGGCGACGGAAGGGGTGGACAGAATGGACAGATGGAGGCCGCATCAACAAACCATTGAACGGAACAGAAAGAAACAGAGGAGGGGGGAAATGAAAGTGGAAGAAGAAATTACTCAGCATTTGCAGATATGGCGCGGCCTGGCTGTACTTCGATAGGAGCAGCGCTTTGACGGCGCTCGCAGCGACTGACGAGGATATCACCGGCGAGCCGCCGCCTCCGCTACCCGGGGCTGGTTTTCTGGCAGCAACGGTTGTCGCCTGCGATACTAGCGACAAAGAAAAGACTGCTAGGAGCAAGGAGAGCAGTAGCGGAACGGAGCGACACGTGGAGGGGATGGCCATGACGGATATCGGAATGATTGGACAACGGGAGCCAAGTACAAGGAGATAGTAATACGCACCCTATCAAGGGAGGTAATATTACCCTTGACTAGCGAACCTCGCGTGGCGGACCTACTTTACTACGGTTTACCTACGCAATGATCGTAGTACTCTGTATGAATCTACGAATGGGAACTCCGTGGTAGAGTTGGTGCAAAGGCGAGAGTTGGCAGCGAAGGAACACTCGAAACGGAGATCTGCTTGATTCCATGGTCCTCCTTTTTCCTTCCCAGCTGCACTCGTTGGTGGCGGTCGCACCTGGCGCTGCGTCGCTCCCGCTCCCACAGGCTGGTTGGTGCGCCCACCATGTATTTCCGTAGCTGGCGGTGAAGCATTTTGCTCATCACCACCTGTTGTCGGCGCAGGGCTGGTCGGGATGCGTTGGGATTCGCCAGGCTGGAAACCCCTGATTCTTGCTCGCAAACCGGTGACATGGCTTGTTGATTGGGTAATCAACGGTTGAGAAAAGTAAGTGTTTTTGAGATGACTATATTCATTTCCCAGCCTTTAAGACACATTGTGAGAAGTCCAACAACTGGATGAGTAGAATGCAGTATTAATCCCATTCGCACACGCCCCAATGCTTCATGCCAACCCCAATGCTTCATGCCAACCCCCATGTGAGTATTAATCCAGACACAATGTGAACGGTGAAGAAAGGTGTAGTGTAGACATCAAACAGCAGGACCTGAACAGGCAGCACCCGCTCCCACAACTTCCCCGGCTTCTTCTTCCTCTGGAATATTCCGCCCAGCCTCTTCCACAGGGGAGGATAGCCAGAGAGAAGGGCCGAGTCCGGCAGCAACGGCCCATTGACCTTACGAATCGAGTGGTGGCGAAAGAAGGTGCGCATTCTGGCGCCGCGAGGCAAAGCTGTCAACCTCTCCTGCGTGTAGAGCCCTTTGACGATGTGGAACGCGAGGAGGCGGAGGAGTGAACGCGCCTTGAACCCCTTGAGGGAGCGGCAGAGCTGGTTGGGGTTGACAGGCACTAGAAGCGTCACAGGGGTCACTGAGAGGTTGAAACCCGACGAGTTCGCGCTCGCCTCCGACATGGTGCTGACTGGATCGGACACATCAGGGGACGAAAGGTGGGGGGGAGGAATCAAGCTAGGGGTTGAATTAATATGTAACCCACAGCCAGAAACACCATCGCGGATGAAGAACGCAAGGGTTTTTCGTTTTTGTTAAAAAGCATGCGGTGGCTAGCTTTTGACTGTACTGGTATTGCTTGAGGGACGAGCGCTGGGACTGACGTATTGCTTGCAGCATGGGAACTGACGAGCTGTACTGGGGGAGGCTCAATAGCGCGCGCATCGCTTCCCCCGCATGCCGGCCAAAATCCCATGCGTTGGCTGCAATCGGCGGAAGCGTCACGATCATGGAGGCCAGGAAGAGAAGTAGCGCGGGACCGAGTCGGCAAGAAGCCATCGTTGACTCGTCAAAGATGGTAGTACCGCGAGAACGAGTAGATAATAAAAAAAAGTACACGCATAGCGCACACAAGAAGTCGCTCGTATGAACCAAGATTTACAGCTGCTGTGAACAGCGCCACTGTCCATGGCGAGTTCTCGCTGCGCTTTTGGACAAGCTTGTGAAGAAGCGAGGATCTAGCAAAGAAGACTCAGCCTAAGACGCAGCGCGCGGCGACACAACAAAATGACGATTTGTGCAGGAAGAAACTGCTGAAGTTCAGCAGCAGCGACGGTGGGCGTGGATTGCCTGTTCCCACCGTCCACTGCTTGATTGGTTGTGAAATGACGAGCTTCAACGCTCTGCGATATGAGGATCGAAATGTTGCGAACACGAGCTTTCGGTTTGATTTGTTGCCAATACCGTAACTGAACTAGTTATGAAAGAATGAAATATGAGCCAGGTCAGGGTGTATGTAGATTTACGGTAGTATCAATCTTGCCCGAACCAGACTTTCTTCTTCGAGCCAACACTAAGAGAGGATCCCTCAACCACAAGCCTCTGGGACTTCGCGTTATTGTGACCATGATCCTGCACTGGACCCGGGACAGAGGCGCTCGTAGGGAAGCGCCGTCTCGCATTAATTGGAGAAGAGGGAGAAAGGATTGCTGGGTTAGGCACCGACTGTACTGAGTGCAGTGAGCTTTGGTGCCTGTGACCAGGCAACCGGGAAGCCGAGGGTGCTCTATTGACCGAAGTCGTGTTGGAGCCATGGTTTCTGGAAGGGGAAGCTCCACCATCAGGTGACCCGCCACCATTCTTGCCTGTGCTGGCCGGGCTGCCAGCAGCCGCTGCCATGCACTTGACCCTCATGCGCAGCCCCTCGGTCTGCCTGAGCTCCGCCTCCCTCTGTGCGCTGAGCCCCTCCAGCATCGCCCACAGCTCCTGGTTCTCCCTCTCCACTGCTGCCACCCGCCCCACCACTGCCGCATGCTCCTCTATTGTCACGCTCGTGTTAGTCACATCCGCCCCAGGCGTGGCGGCTCTGGGCGTGGGGGCCATCCAGGTGTGCAGGGCGGCCTCCATCTCCTGCGCCAGGGCGTCCCGCTCCCCCTGCGCCACCTTCAGCGCCTCCTCCGCGCGCTGCACCTCCCCCGACCGCACCTGCAGCATCTCCCTCAGCTGCGCGTTGGTGTGAGTCAGCTCTTCCACCTGCCGCGTCAGCCCGTCCACCTGCCGCGTCAGCATCTCCTGCGCTTTGCAGCAGTCGCCGTGTGCACTATGCTCCCTTACGTCACCTCCCCGCACCTCCTTCAAACCTGTCCGTCTCTGTTCCCCTGCGTTACCCCTCGGGCTCCCCGCACCGCCCTCTCTCGGCGTCGTGCTCTTGTCGTTTTCTGCCATCAGCCTATCGCACACCGCCCAGACCCCCGCCTCCTTCCCCTTCCTTCCGCGCTCGTCTCCTACTGTCTGCCGCCCGAGCCCGCTGCTCAGTCTCCTGCCGCCGCTGCCGCACCTCCCCGCGGCCGTCAAGGGGCGCTCCGGCCTGTCAGAAAGCGATTTTTCAAGCACGTTGCGCCTCAGATCGCCCACTCTGCCCGCTTCTCCCTGCGCCGCGCGCGCTCCCGTGGAATGCTCAGCGCGTTCCGACCCTGCGTGCCGCCGCAAGTCCAGCGGACTGATCAGCCCCGGAGAGGTGCTTTCAGCGCCGCGCCTGCAGCCGTCGACGCGGCCGCTCGAGCGAGGCCGCTCAGATTGGGCCGAGAACGACCTTCCTGGCAGCTTCCTACGCGAGACTTGTTCTGCGGGAAATCCAGAGCTGGAAACTCCAGACGGCGTGCCGCAACGGGGAGATTCCAACAACTGCGCCGGCGACTCCGATCGAGCGCGCTGCATTGCGGAAGGCGAGTCGGATCTGCCAGTGTTTCGCGAATTCAGAGAATTGACTGCATCGGCCTGTCTCCGCGAGGCGGAATTATTCATCCGAAGCTCTGCGGGGTCCGAAGTGTCCAGGAAATTGACTCGAGCAGCCGGGGAGCGCGCCGTGTGAGCAAAACGCGGGGAAGGGGAAGAGGACAGGCCTTCCCACGAGATTGATTGCGGCACGGGCCCCGCTGGCCGCCCCGTATTGTTCGACCTCGTGCCCGTCCTCCTCCCGCCAGCCGCCGCGCTGTGCGGACGCGGCTCGTCCACGACAGTTCCACCTGTGAGGAGCCGCACTGCCAAATGCCGCGCCGCTCCCGACGCCATGATCGCGTCCACAGCGTTGCTGCTGGCTCCCGATGATATACGCGATAAAAGCTCGTCGATTTCATACTGCGTGAATTGCTGACGGGGGTCGGCGGCTACTCTGACAGACGCCATGCTGTGATTGATTGCTACTGGTGGTCGCTGGATAATTCCGTATCGTGTGTCGATTCTATTTCAGTGTGAGCACATGTACGAAAAACTCTCTGCGCCGGCCCATGAACCTATTGCACATAGGATTCTAAGGTTGACCTGCGAGGCGGTTGAGGAGTGAGAGGCATTCCTTTGCAGAATGTTGGGTGTTGAGTTTGAGGGAACTGAAGGTCTTGCGATGGGAAGACAACTGACGGGATGAGTGGAGCAGAGTGGAGTGCCGCCGAACACATTTGTACACCCTGTTTCTCGACCCTCTCACCTTGCGCGATTCGCTGCTACAGTGCGGTCAGGTGCCATAAACCGTATGGCTGAAACCTGCGGGCAAAGCCGCACCAGCTGACGGAGTGGTACTGGGGGCAAAATTTTTCTTTATCGCTGTATACCCTTTTCAACCGCTTTGAAACGCTTGGTTAATGTTCTTTACCATGCAGCATCCTAGCTAACCGCTTTCTTGTGAATGTGCTTGTACCGTCGGTGATAAGACCATTTCAAACGTGGTGACGTTCTACAACCTGTGCATGTTCTGCAACCAGATGCTCTGCTAGCGCGAAACAGGGTGTACAAATGTGCCCGAGCTTGCTTGCTGTGCTGCAAACACACCCCTCGATTGTTCTGTTCGGCTTGGCTGGCTCCCGAGAGTCAACCTCCCGAGCGCCCCTTCCTTTCCTTCCCTTCCTTTCCCCCGGAGAGTCAACCAACCGAATCCTGGTTCTGGACGGTGGAAAACTTTCCGAACACTACACCCTGTTTCTCGACGTTTGAACAATCGGGAGCCCCGGCTACAGTGCGCACGTGTGCTTGGATTCAGCGGGCTGTTGTTTGCAACCGAAATGCACTTCAGGAGAACGGTAGACAACGGTTTATGAAAAAAACGTGCTTTTGAGTTCGGTTTCGTGCGACAAAAGTGCTTATACGGTATGTTCTGGGACCAATTTGGAGGCATTGATGTCAGTACAACCGGTTTGTCAATATGGCGAATGTCAGTGTGGCTCGAAACAGGGTGTATTGCGTTTCCATTCTCGGTCATTGTGGCGGATAGGTTGGGAAGAAACCACCGAGTACTCGTAAAGCAAGCACTGTACCGTTTAAAGGGTCTTGAGGATGTAGAAAACAAAACATAACCCAGCCAGCCACTGGGTGCTTCGGGAACAAAAAAACGGGATCTCCGTAACACGACCCTCGCTGGCAGGCCCATTGCCCAGACTGGTAATGGCAGTTGGAAACGAACAGATGCGCTCACAACGAATGGTCAGGGGCGTGTGCGAGGTGTGGCCCCTCCAGCCAGAACCAGCTGGCAGATCACTAAACGACAGATAGCGTGTTGTGTTCCATCCCAAACCGCTGAAGGAAGTCGCCCCACACAAGACCATTCAAAAGCTGTCAAAAACTCTGTAGAGGCGCAAAGGCTGGTTGGGTTGCCCCCGAAGGATGTGGGTTCGGGTATGGCCCCTCATGCTAGCCCAGCCTGTCAGCCTCCACGAGAGCTGCTCCATGTGCCACACCGATGGGTACAATCCCCTTGTTCACCCTGCGAGGGTGTGTACAATTGTGGAACTGACCAACAAAAGGGGGCACTCGTTCATCAACGTCAACAACTGTCAAAAGATTAGTTTAGTTGTTCCTTCGTAATGACAGCTCCGATAGAAGACAGCTGTCTGGCAGCTCACGAAAGGAAGAGAACCGAAACAGTTTATTGTGGAAAATCTGCTTGTTCGAAATATATCAAATATATATTAGAATATGTACAAATCACACTCAAATCCACACACAATCACACTAGAAACACACACACAACAGGATATGGATGTCAACTTACCCCCCCCCATTGGCTCCTTCCCTACCTCTCCCTCTCCTCTCTTTCCGCACTCCCTCCTCCCCAATCCCTCCTCTCTCCCTGCCACTTGCTCCTCTCCCTTTCCCCACCTGCATCTACCTTCTGCCTAACTGATTCATTTTATCTACACGCCTGTATCCGCTTGCCCTTTTTACCTGTGCTTTCTTCTCCCAAAGTGCACACCATTGGAACTACGACCCCCTTGCTTAAACAGCTGCACCCACCTGCTGCCTGTGGTGCTGATGCCACCATGCCGCCCACACCTTCACTGCCGCAACCAGCAACAGCACCGTCGCTGCTGGAAGGTTCCACAGCAGCCTGCTCTGACCCACACCACTGCTGCCGCC
Source organism: Closterium sp. NIES-65 (assembly GCA_948144175.1). Taxonomy (NCBI): domain Eukaryota; kingdom Viridiplantae; phylum Streptophyta; class Zygnematophyceae; order Desmidiales; family Closteriaceae; genus Closterium; species Closterium sp. NIES-65. The sequence goes on from CANXME010002345.1 coordinate 267,808, forward strand.
CGGCACACGTCCCACCAGACCTGCGAATGAGGCCAGGAACTGAACCAGGCCTGCCAGCACAACACCTGTGATGGTGGTGACAGCAATAGAGGCAGCTGCGGAGGGAGGGGCATGCTGGGCTGGCAGGGCTGCTGCTGCAGACACTGGTACGGGTGGTGGAGGTGTGGGTCGACCACCTTGGAATGGTGCCGTTGGGGCCACCACAGGAGGTGCACTGGAAGGCGAGGAAGAGGGGGCGGAAGGCAGGAGAGGCTTGCTCAGCCCAAGCACGTGCAGCAGGGAGGGAAGCGAGCCGTGGTGGAGGGCGGAGGCTGGCAGGTCGATGACTTGGTTGATTGCGGCGACAGTGTGGTGCGCTGAGATGGCCACCCACTTTGCCATGTGGTCCACTCTGATTGGAGGGTGGAGAAACAGGGGAGAGGGGGAGATATCAATTGCGAGACAACATGGGCATGAGTGTGGAGAAACGGACGAAACACTTCAGGAGATATAACTGAGCAACGAGGAGCCAGGTGCACGAAAGGTGTGGCGAACAGGGCAGAGGGGTGGACGGTGGTGGGGGCAGAGGGCAGATGGGGCAGTCAGGCCTGTGGCTGGTGGAGCGATGCACAGCCCCATGCGCCAACTGTCACGGGGTGGGGCGGAGCTGCAGCACTCACGGGGTGAGGCGGAGCGGCAGCCCCACGATCTCCTCAATGAGTGCGTCGGGCACCTCGCGGCTGAACTCGCTTGTGCACGCCGTCACGAACGCCACCACCCCCGCGTCCGCCCGCACCTCCGCCGCGCCTCCTCCTGGCGGCGTCTCCCCGCCCCCCCTGGGCGCCCCAATGCTGTCCCGCTCAGCCCGTGGTGCTGCGGGGGCAGGGCTGAGGGCGTGCGCGGTGGGCGCGAGGGGGTCGGGCAGAGGGGCGAAGCGCAGGATGACGCTGCCGTCGCGCTGCACTGGCGGGGAAAAAGAGGGGGAAAGAGGGGGGAAGAGGGGGGGCGAGGAGCGCGCGAGGGTGGGGTGGGGGAGGCTTGGGTAGAGAAGTGGGGGGACACGAGGCAGAGAGGGGCGTATGGGTGTGGCACGGGGCGCGAAGGCATTGACGACTGTGATAGGCATCCCTTGTCTGCTTGACGGAAACCACACGCCATTGCGACCATTGCTGGCGTTACGCTCCCGAGTCGCTTTCCCCATTCTCGCGCCTCTCACCCCATCCCCGCGCCTCTCGCCCCCATTCTCGCGCTCCTCACCGCCATCTCCGCGCCGGCTCACCGTCAGCAGCATGCAGAACTACGGGGCCCCGTTGTCCTCTTCCTCCGCATCGTCGTCGTCGTCGTCATCATCGAAGTCGCAGTTGTCGCCTTCGTCACCGTGCGACCAGCGCTCTCCGCTCGCTCCCCAACCGCTGATGCGACCACCCCCCGCGATGCAGCTCCGTCCTCCCCTTTCGCCGCACTTTCTGCGAGCAACACGACTTCTTTGTCTTTCTCGATGCCACGTGGCAGAACTGTGGGGATTGCAACGGTTGGAAGAGCCGCGCTGGCCGCAGATTGCGCCTCCACGGTCGCGGCGGCGCCTGCAGCAACGTGTGGCGTGAACGCGGCCAGCGGAAGCGGAAGGACTAGAGGGAGGCGGGGGAAGCAGAGCGAATGGCGGCTCGCGCGATGACTACTTTACGTGTGCGCGCTGCGAGCAGTCGAGCGTGCCGCCTAGCGCGGCAGCTGCGCTGCTGGTGGCAGCCGCACCGCGAGGAGCTGCTGACACCGCGCTCGCCAATTCCGCCCCCAAAGCCGTACGGAAAAGCACCACGCTGCCTGGAGATAAATAGGAGGCTGCAGCTGCGGCAGGTGCGTCGTGAATCCGCATCACTGCCGTGAGGTCGGCGAGAGCGGAGGGCGCGCGGGGCGCGAGTAGACGCGATGCGGGCATGGTGGGCTGAGGAAGTAAACGAAAATAGGACGAACTCTGGAAACGACGCGTGCGCAAATGCCAGTAGAGTTTGGTAACTACCGCTGCTACAACAACTAGGATGGAGTTCTAGAATCTACGGTTGAGCTCATTAGCTACTACATGCAGTGGAACAAGCATTTACAGCTAGACAGGAAAAGAGAGGAAAAGGATCTCGATGGCGGAGAGAACAATCACCAGGCAACTGGTGCGGAGGGACAAACGAATGTAGAAGTGTTCGAGGCAAGAGCGGTGAAGTCAGCTTCTAAGGGATATAGAAAGACGCCGCACGGCGTGGTGGGGTTCGGCTTGGTGAGACAGAGGGGCGCTGGATGGATAGCGTTGCGGGCGAATGAACATGGGCTGTTTCGCTCCCCACCAACGAATGGCCCTGATTGGTTCGGTTTGGATGTCGTCGCGCTCTTGGGGCTGGTACGCGTCGCTAAATCGCCCTCGCTGTTAGGGTCGCACGTGCGAGTTGTGACTGCGATTCGACGCGAAATCCAGGGATGCAAAACTTGAGGGTCCATGTTCATGATTCGTCGTCGTCAGTGGTGATAATGAAGTCGGGGCGAAACAACGCGTTACACAAGGGCAATGCACAAATAAAATGAAATGAAGCACTTATCACACAAGCAACAATGCGGCAACCAACAAACCAAGAAACACGCAGCTCTTCATTTTGTACCGATCCAACTAACTCCAAAAGCTTTTACTGCAACAGCATGCGCAGTGAATGATTGGGTGTGAGGTATTTATGTGGCAATGGTTCATAAGTGGATGGTGATGTGTCATTTGTCTGAGCCACTCCTCTATGCTTTTGCGCTCGTAGGTGAAGCCATCTGCTGCTACTACTGGGTCAGTCATTCTCATCTGGAGAGGGGGAGAAGGAAACAGGTGGAGAAGGAAACGGGGGCGAGGGAGAGTGCGCGAGGGATCTTGAAAAAATGGGAGCGGGGCCAGAGAACGAGGAAAGAGGGGAAGAGAGAGGGGCAAAAAAGGGACACGAGCACAGGTGGAAAGTGGCAGGGTTGACAGCATCACATACATGTGAGAGCGGGCACACAAACTGGTCCTCAATGCTCTGCTGCCGCTGCCTCTCCCCAGCCTCCATCTGCTCCACCAGCCCATGCAGCGCCGGCTGCAGCTCCCCCGCCAGATCCGGGCGGCACGCCCGCTGCCGGGCGGCACACCGCAGGCCCCACTCTGCCAGCTGGCAAGCAACGGACAGCGGCCACTCGCCGACCGAGACGTCCAGGTGATCTGACACCAGCGCTGCCACGGCCTGCCACCATGGGGCTGCCGCTGCTGCTGCTGCCGCCGACAGCACCCCCCTGCTCCCAGTAGCAGTCGAGGGCGTCCTGGAAGGGCTTGATGCGCTTGTGCAGGCTCTTGATGCCCGGCTCCCCGTGAGCAGCTGCAGCATGATGAGCCCGAGGGCATACACATCGGACAGCACGCTGATCTCAAAGGTGAGCACCTCCTCGGGGTCGATGTACCCCACGGTGCCGCGCACACGCGTGGTGGTGGCGTCGTCCTCCGCGATCAGCCGCGCCAGCACCCACGTCCGCCAGCTTGCACCCGCGGTTGGCGTCCAGCAGCACGTTGTCGGGCTTTAAGTCGCGGTGGGCGATGGGCGGGTCGTGGTGGTGCAGGAACAGCAGCGCCGACGCCACCTCCGACGCCACCCGCACCCGCTCACACCACAGACAAAGGCCGCCCGCCCGGCGGTGGGCTTGAGGTGGTCCTGCAGGGAGCCACCTGGCAGGATACTCGTAGACGAGACACATGGCGTCGGTGGCAGTGGCCCATGAGCAGCACGATGTGTGGGTGGCGCATGCGGCTCAGCACCTCCACCTCCGTCATGTACTCGGTCCGGGCCCTGCCAGCTGCTGCCCTCCAGCCGCTTCACTGCCACCTCACACCCCATCACCCGGCCCCGATACACCTGACAGGGGGGAGAGAAAAAACGGCGCAGGGGAGGCAATGAGGCATGTTACTCATCCGCCTCAAATCACACGTAAAATTGTTGTGTTACTGCTAGCTCTTTCACCATCCTTTAAAACACTCTTCCTAAACACCATTTAAGTATTATATCCCTGAGCTCACCGTGCCGAAGGCACCCTTGCCGAGTTGATTCGCCGGGCTCCAGTTGTCCGTTGCCCTCCGCCAGCTGCTCTTGCGTTAAAAAGACGACAATCGCCGCCTGCTCCCGCCCCCCCAGCGCCCATCACACTACCTGCATCACTCTCTGCCACCACGGATCCCCCCACACCCCACTGCTGCCAGGAGGAAAGCCAGTTGTTGGGTGGCGAGAGCGGAATGGGAGGGAGAGGGAGGTGGAGGAGTAGATGGAGAAGTCGGCACTCAAGTAAGCACCAGAATCTGCAGTGACGTTGGTGGAGTGTTTAGGGTGGTATTTGAACTGGTTGCTTTGAGGGTATTCGCATGACGGGTTGAATGGTAGGTTCTGAAAGTGGTTGCATATATGGGGGAAAAAGGGGGAGGGAGAGGTGGGTGTGGGGGGGGGAGAAAGGGGGAGGGAAAAAAGATATGGCCAATGAGGCCATGCGGCACGACAATGGGGCGTACTGTGCAACGTACCAGTGTTGGGGTAGTGCGGCGTGGTTGTGCTATGAACAAACTTTACAGTTCAATTGTTCTTGGTTGTGCATAAAAATGAAACATGCCACTGTAATTTCCGTAGTGCTTTCCAAATCCTGTAATGTGCTCATACCCTAAAGCCTGATTAAGTGTAGTTCGTTCCTGTATTGCGCACATCTCCTGTGCTGTGTAGCACGATTCGTATCGAGAGGTTATAGCGACGCGCGACACTATCAGAATCGCTGCATCTCCTGTCTCATTATCCGTTTCTCCGTTTGATACCCGCTTCCCATCCAACCCCTTTCCCCCCTTTCCTACGGTTTCCAATCCCCACTTTCCGCCACCCCTCTCACACGCGCACCCAGCTTTCGTCGGAGTTGGGTTGCTGGGAGCTCCGCAGAGGCGCTTCGTCGTGCGCGCCATCGCCGCCCCCGTCGAGCGCCGCGAGCTCCTCCTTCAGCGACAGCGCGCTCTGATGGCTCCCGCCGCCGCTTCGCCCTTCCGCCTCCCTCTCGCCCGGGTAGTACTCGCCCCCGCCTCCGCCAGCTTCCCTCGCTACCTATGCCATCCGCGCACACGGCTCCGCGCATTGCCCGGGCTTCTCGCCGTACATTTCGCGGTTTCCTCTGCTCGTCGTACGACCGCGATGTGAACACGCCTTGTCCTGTCCGCATGCTGCCCACGCCTGCCATTTCGCGGAGTTCGCCGGCCGCATTCGCGTCCCTCATCGCCCCCATGCCCATGCGCGCAGTACCCCCGTCCAAGCTCCGCCTTCCCCTACCCGGGTCGCTGCCGAACTGATGGCCCGGCCATTCTGCCCCGCTGCCCCCTCCGCCCGCTGCATACACATGCGGGGTCCCGCCCATGCGGCCTGCGCCAACGCCTCAGTATTGCGGAGGGGAAACGCGACACGCGCCGTCGAAGCGCTGCGGGCTGGAAGTATAAGCCCGAAGTCGCCGCGGCCGCCGTAGCCGTCGAAACACGGCGCGGCTGCGGCAGTCGGGGGATACTCGGCGCCGGGGAACGCGGGGTCGAGGCGGCGGAGATGCGGAGGTGCCTGCAGAAGGGGGAGCGGAATAGGGGTGCGGAGAAAGGATGTGGGGAGGGAAGCGGAAGATGTGGAGGGGGAGCAGCAGTGGTAGCGGATTGGCGGGTGAGGAACAGGGGAGCTCGGCGGAGCGATGCAGGGCGCGAGGCGCACGAGCGGGCGAGAATAACGGAAGCCAGCGGCTCACTCACCTGCGGGGCGCTGCCGCGGAAGCTGCTGGCGGAAAGCGGAAAGGCCTGCGACGCCTCGAAGTCGTCGTCGTTGCCCTTCCTTATCGTCACGCCCTCCGCCAGGTGCAGCGCGGGGGCTGGCGGAGCTTGAGAGCGCACGGGCGGGGCGGATGGAGCGGCGGGCGGTAGGCGATGGGGACGTGGCGCGACTGGTCCTCGTCGTCGCCGCTGCGGATGACCACCGCCGCCCTCACCGACCCCCACCCGCCAATAGGAGGCGCCATCGTGTCCGCGCCGAAAGAAGGTCCCGAAAACCCCTGCTCCGGCGAGAAACTTTCCCCGAAAACGGACGGCGGTGGCCGCATGTGTGGTGGCGGCGCCATTTCTGGGGCGCCACTGAATGCGCCTCGGCTTCCTGGAAGCATCGCTTGATGCTCACTAGCGTGAGAGCGGTGCAGTCCGGTGGTGGAGTTAGGCGGGCGGCAGCGGTACGCGGTTTCGTAGGGGTCGGAGAAGCCGTCGACAGGCAGCGACGAGGGGCCGACGCTGAGACTCATGACTCGACCGCAACTTCGGCCTCGTGCATTCGAAGAGTGGTGCTGCAAGAACTGCAAGCCAGCGCACCCCGTGTTCTGGTGGTGCTCGTCAGCTGAACGATGTGCTCTTGGTTTCCAAATGGATGTCACTTGTGCATGACTGCGGGGTTAGTGTAGTGGAAGAAACTATGGGTATGACGAGGGTTTTCAGCTTAGCGGGGACATGTATCTGGAACCTTCCGCTTTCAGGGTAGGGAGAGTGCGAACTGTGCACAGTCTCCACAAAAGTCTGGGCTAGGGGGGGAGGGTTATTGTTCAGATTAGGGATTCGAGCTCTCAATGAGCCACGTGGTTAGTCCTACACAGCTCTCTCACTGTATATCTACAATCTCAGATTCTGCACTGCGCTTGTTGTCTTTTCTACCGAATCCAGGCTAGCTCGTCAGCTCACTGTTCCCAAAGCTGTGTGGCCGTTGTTGTTTTTTTTTTCTCGTCCAAATTACATTGCACCCGAAACCCTGAGAATATGTGCACCCTTACTGACCGAAACAAAATAAACCCAATCGAGAAGGGGTGTGACTCGGGAGGCATCAACCCTAACAAGAAAGAGGGTCCCGTGTTTAGGGTTGATTCCTCCCTAAAATGCGTCCGAGGGAGGCATCAGCCCTAAACACCATGCCACAAGGTGTTTAGGGTTGATGCCTCCCTGACCGGATGCCTTCCCGACTGGGGTTTATTTTTTTGCTCGCGTGTCCGTTGGGGTATTTCGAGTGTAATATATTGAGTAGAAACGACAAACCAGAACAGTGGAGAGTATGTGATTGAACACCTGCAGTGAGCTCTCTGTGAGAACTGGGAAACGTGGCTCATTGAGAGCTCGAGTCCCTAATCTGAAAAGTAACTCTCCCCCCCTAGCCCAGAATTTAGCGGAAACTGTGCGCAGAAAGCGCTACCCCTAACATGAAAGCGGAGGGGTCGGGATACCCCTCCCTGCTAAGCTGAAAACCCTATGACGAGAGTCAGAGGCTGGTAGGAAAGGTGGGTTTGTTGAGGGGCGTGGGAGGGAGCAGGAAGGGCCTGGCTGCATTGGGAAAAGGGGATTGGAGTGGAGGGGAAATGGGGCGCATGGGATCTTTGCAGTACTGCTACAGTAGTGTACTAGTACTGTACGCACAGTGCCATTCAATGCACTTTTTGCCACGTCATAAATGCGTCCACCACATTCCAGTCGACCTTGCAGCGCGTAGCGGGCACGAGGGAGGGAGTGAGAAGGTAACTGGAGTGTGCGGCAGGGATGTGAGGTTGCAAAGAGCGCAATGCAATTGGCTGAGAAGAGATGGCTGTTTATTGTTACTAAATTCGCGAATGATGAAGGCTAGCGAACGACTTTCGCGATCTGCAAATGGTGCAGACAGCAGGTTGGATTGGATGCGACGAGAACAGCGCAGCAAACAACGGGCCGACAGTGGAGACAGCGGTGATTCGAAACAAATCAGGGCGCGTGTCTTTTTAAATTTAGGTCTTAGTTCATGTTTTTTTAGTCGAATTTTTGCAATTGAACGCAGGTCGACCTGTAGTCGACTATCTCGTCATTTCATTGTCGAGTCGCGTGTTCACCTTGACGTGGAGCACATGGCACAAGAAATGCTCGACTTTCAAAGGTCGAGTTTGTACAGTAAAATCCGAGTCGCGCGAATTTTCCCAGGCTACCCTGTCTATACAGTGAAGTTCGTTAGCACTTTCAACTCGGGTAATCTGGCGCGACGTGGTTCGTAACCATCGCGAATCTCGCAGCTTCTTCGTGCGTGGGCAGAAGAACACACGATTGGGAGAAACGTGCTCGGGGATAGTCGAATGCGAGGTCGACCCTAGTTCAGTGTCCTTCTGTTTCAGCAACTTTGAGCTTGGACACACGTTCGTCGTCAATAGCTCTGTACGAAGTTGGCGAAGCTGGTTACCAGCAA